>ML375079.1:624-62608 GCA_005239525.1 Nicotiana knightiana
ACTTTAAGAATGTGAGTATTATTATTATTTATTTACTTATTTTAATTAAATAAAATCTACTAAGTGTAAGATAAAAGCTTAAAACATTAATATTAGGCCTAAAAGGAATATTTACACTAAAATAGTATAACATTTGAGTGTGGTCAAAAATTAGTTGTTCACACAACATCACCCCCAAAACACGGAAACTCACGGGAACCACAGGCTAAAAGAATCTAATACATTGCTCTAACTCCAGAATATCTATACAACTATAAGGAAGGATAAACTTTTCAAAAAAAAGCTGGAATAAGATAGAGACTCCTAGTCTGCGGACGCGGCAGATGTACCTCGAAGTCTCTGCTGTATCTCTCAATCTCGGGGATAGTGCGCCTGATTGGAGGTACCTGGATCTGCACATGAAAAACATGCGCAGGAAAGGGCATAAGTACACCACAGCGGTACTCAGTAAGTGCCAAGCCTAACCTCGGTCGGGTAGTGAGGAGGAAGGTCAGGGCCCTACTGAGATCAAACAATATAATAGGAATTTACAGTATGAAAACAGGCGGTAATAATGAGTACAGCAGTGAAATAAAATAGGTCAAACAAGGCAATAACTAAACACAAGAACATAGTAAACCCGGAATATGTAAAGCATAACAACAATGGTAACAATGAGGATCTCCTAGGATACCGTCCTGTAGTCCTTTTCTCAACTGCCTCGTGGATCTCTCGAGATACCGTCCCGTAGTCCATCATATGCATATCCCAAGGATCTCCCGGGATACCGTCCCGTAGTCCATCATATGTATATCCGAAGGATCTCCCGGGATACCGTCCCGTAGTCCATCATATGTATATCCGAAGGATCTCCCGGGATACTGTCCCGTGGTCCCAAAGTAAATATGCATGGGGATCTCCCAAGATAGTGTCCCGTAGTCCCAAAATAAATGTGCAGGGCACAGCAAGAAGACATTCAAAATTAGAGTGCAAAAATACAAGGCAACAATTAAATTCTAGCCTAACATGTTTCACATAGTACAAATAAGGTAATCTAAGCAAACAGGCAATTCAGGGCAGCTAGGCATGCCTTTCTAATCTAACATAGACTATGATTGCAAGTAGAATAAAACAGGTAAGAAAGGGACTAAGTCCAAATATTTGAAGTAAAATCGGATTTTCAACAATTAGCACAAGTACGCGCTCCTCACCTCACGTACAAGGCATTCAATTACCAACCATCACATCCTAAGGGGAGAGGTCCCCCACACAAAGTAAGACAAGCCACTTACCTCGTACCGGCTCAAAATCAACTTGAAATCACACGTTTGCCACGAGTATCCGACACCAAATAGCCCAAATCTATTCAAATAAATTTCATATCGTAAATAACATCTCATGCAATTGATTCTACTATTAAATTCAAGGTTACGACGCGAAATTAGGTGAAATAACCAAAACGCCCCTCAAGCCAGCATCTCGGAATCGGGTAAATTTTACGTTTTCAGAACCCTCGTACTCTCACGAGTCTAGCCGTATAAGAGTCTCTTAAATCGGAGGTCAATTACCCCCCTCAAATCCTAATTTTTTGAAGAAACTAGGTTCTACCCCAAATACCCAATTTCATCCATGGAAATCCCTGATTTTAAAGTTGAAAACATGTTAAATGATGTTAATGATTGAAAGAAATGAGTAAAAACCAAATTACAATTGATTTTGAAGAAGTTTTGTTCTTGGAAAAATCACCCAAGAGTGTTGAGTTTTGAGAAAATGTTAATATGAAGAAGATTTTCGGTTTTGTACAGTGCATGCCACTATTTGGCTTCGCAAATGCAAACAGGGGTTCGTAATTGTGAATACCCCTGACCTGGAAATATCGAAGTACAGTTCGCATTTGCGAACACTGAGCAGAAAGGGAGGCTTCGCATTTGCGAGCAATTTGTTCACATTTGCGAACATGCCTGCCCAGGCATACCTTCGCATTTGCGATGGCATTGGTCGCAATTGCGATCATGCCTTCCCAGCAATGCCTTCGCATTTGCGATGCCCTTGGTCGTAATTGTGAAGGCATGCAGAACAGCCACACCAGCAGATTTCTAAGTCCAAAAATGAAGTTCGTGGCCTATCCAAAACTCACCCGAGCCCTCGGGGCTCCAAACCAAATATACACACTACCTCAAAAACATCCCATGAACTTATCCATGCAATCAAATCTCCAAAATTAACATCATATACATCGAATAAAGTCTCAAAATCCATGAATTCTATCAAATTTCATAAAACATCAAATTTTCCATTTTAAGTCCGAAACACGTCAAACGAAATCCGTTTTCAACCAAACATTATAGAAAGTACTTAAACCATATATAAGACCTGTACCGGGCACCGGAACCAAAATAAGGACCCGATACCATCACTTTCGAATCAGATTTCACTTTCAAATTCCTTAAATATTTTCAGAAAACAATTTTACTAAAAAATTCATTTCTCGGGCTTGGGACCTCGGAATTCGATTTCGTGCATACGCACAAGTCCCATATTTTTTCTACGGACCCTCCGGGACCATCAAATCACGGGTATGGTCCCGTTTACCCAAAATGTTGACCGAAGTCAAAGTTATTCATTTTTTAATATCAATCTTAGCATTTTTTTTCACAGAATATCATATTTAAGCTGTCCGGCTACGCGCCCGGGCTGTGCACACTAATTTAGGCAAATACAAATAAGGTATTCAAGGCCTCAGAAGCACGGAATGGGTGAGAAAATCGGGGATGACCCTTTGGGTCGTCACATCAACACATGAACAGATATAATTAAGGACTCACGGGGCATATCCAGGAAATGAGCAAAGTATGATGAAACATAAGAATACATGAAACCATGATTAAATAAGACCGAAGCATCTCAGTGATAGACTTAGACGATACCTGTAATCACTGCATTTGAGGCCATAGCATCCGGCCTGGCTGGTAGTGCATAAAATCGAGCCTGGCCTCCACCTGATCGACCTCCCTCTCTAGGGCGGCCTCTAGCTGTCTGGACCCCACCCCTAGCTGGGCGGGTGGTGAACTAACTGGTGCTGAAGCTAAAGGCTGGCTCCTCTGTTGGAATGAACCACCCAAAAGACGAGGACAAAACCTCTTGATATGACCCAGATCACCACACTCGAAGCAACCACTCTCGGCAAATGACGGCGGGGACTGAAGGGAACCCCTAGAACCAGAATAACCGCTAGAAGAACCATGCGCCGAGGAACCCTGAACTGATGGTGGCCGAAATGAACTTTGGGCTGGAAGAGCACTGAATGAGGAATGAACCGGATGGGAGATGCAGGGACCATGCCCCGATGATGCACCACTGTAGGCTGGATGAACTGGCTGAGGAGGCCTAAATGAACGGCCTCTGCTGTGCTGAGACAGACCTCCTCAATGAACACCTCCAAAACTACCTGATCCTCGAGGCCTCTTAGCCTCCATCTCGACTCGCTCCTGGAGGCGAACTAACTCAATCTCTCTGGAAATATCAACCACATCCTCAAAAGAAGCGCTAGATACCGTCTCCCTGGTAAGAAAAATCTGCAGCGGATAAGTGAGGCCATCAACGAACTTCCTGATCATCTCCCTATCCGTGGGAACTAGCGAAATAGTATGAAAGGCCAACTTGAAGAACCTTATCTCATACTGCATCACGGTCATGTCCCCCTGACGGAACTGCTCGAACTTCCTGCGCAGCTCCTCCCTACTAGACTACGGTACATACTTCTCCATGAAAATAAGGGAGAATTGATGCCAGGTAAGGGGCGTTGCATCAACAGGTCTATGCCTCTCATAGGCCTCCCACAAGAAGATCCAATTGGAGAATATGATGAACACCACCAGCGTCACCGGGAAAGACTTGGCCTCAACAAGACCAAAACAAAATCCAAGAAAAAAGGGAAAACTACTGAAAAGCAGTTTCAAGCCAAATATGAAAACAAAGACCCTTTAATTGGTTCATTGAGCCGTCCAGGTAAATATTATTTTCTGGTCAGTTATAAACCCCATGAAGCCAAAATTACCAGAAAAATTCACTCCAAGTTTGGAAGATACTGAAATCACCCCATAATCAAAAACGCCACCTGAACCTAAAACTCCATCAACCCAAAAGTACACACACCCACAAATATTCATGATGAGCCCTTCAAGTTCCAGCCAACACCTCCTGAGAACTGGAAGGTAGTAAATGGGACCCCACTGGCCTCCAATATCCCTGCGGTGCGAAGAATCCTCTGACACTTGTCTAAGAAGCCCTAAGTATCCTCGCCCTCAGTACCACTGAAATTCGGAGGTTGAAGTCTACTAAAACTCTCCAACTTACGCTACGCATTGTCTGCCATAGCTGGGACCACAAAATCCTGGGCTAGGGTAACCGGTTGGGCTGGAGCTGCCCCCAGTGTTTGAAGCCCCTCGGTAACCTGATCAGGTGTCCAGGTAGCTAGAGTTTGAGTGCCTCCCCCATCCTGAGAAGTAGCGGCAGTAGTAGACATAGCGACTGCCTGTGCAAGACTAGTGCACACAGTCAGAATCTGAGCTAGAGTCTTCTGGAGACCCGGAATCACAATAGGCATTGTCGGTGCCTGAGCCGGTCCCGCTGGAACATCTATGGCGGGGACCTGATCCTAAACTATAGGGGGATCCATAGGTACTGCCATGGCTGCTACGCGGGCTGCAACCCTACCTCTGCCATGGCCTCGATCGCGACCCCGACCTCTCACAAGTCTAGCTGGTGTCTTGTAACCCTGATCGGAGCACGTGTCCTCACCATCTGTGAGAGAATTAAACATCAGAAGTTTAGTTTATAGAAGCAACAAATTCGCACGACAGAATTCAAGAATATGAGATTTTTTTCCTAAGAGTTTTGTAGCCTCTCGAAGATAAGTACAGACGTCTCCGTACCGATCTGCAAGACTCTACTAGACATGCTCATGACTGGTGAGACCTATATAATCTAGAACTTTGATACCAACTTGTCACGCCCCAAAATACTTAGTCGTGATGGCGCCTATCGTGAAATAAGGCAAGCCACATATTTCATTTCTTACCAGTTAATTTCATAAAAATCCACTATATTTGCAGCAAGAGTCTCATATGTTTAAAGCATTTAAGAGTTTAATAATCATTGAAAACATAAGTAATAGAAAACATGAATCCAGATCTAGTGTCACCGAGTGATGAGCTACTACATCGAATATAAAAATACAGTTCCGACATAAAGTTGTCTAAAATAAATAAATATGAAAGGTAGATAGAGAAGGATAAAATCGAGGCTGCGATCGCCAGCTGCTACCTCGATTCCTCCCAAGGAACTCTGACAGCCACTCAGAAAGCACTATCGGGTCTCGATGTACCTAGATCTTCACACAAGGTGCAGGGGGTAATGTGAGTACACCAACCCAGTAAGTAACGAACCCAAACTATGGGCTAAGAGGTAGTGACGAACTAAACCTCAGTAATTAAATAAGACGGTGTACAGAAATTAGACATGTTCACAGTTTATCAGAGAATGAAAACATAATACACAAAACATGTCCAGCATCCCATGTAATTCAGTATACTCTACATGAAAAAATATGAACAATGTGGAAATGCACATAGTGCACACAACTCTCACACAGAAGTCCATTCAGTACTGTATATGGCTCTCACGCCCTGGGGAAAGTCCATCCTGGAATATACAAAAAACACTGGTGACCGTAGTTACTCAGTACTGAGGAAAACGTCAATACAACCCCACGGAGAAGATCCATCTCTGGAATACAGCACTCGTACAAAATCCATGACCAGGGATCCATCCCTCATATATCATCAACTTCGGACAAGATCCATGTCCAGGGAAAATCCATCCCTCAATTATCAGTGCGCTCACTAGGGGTGTAAAGACACCGGAGAGGCTCCTATTATCCCAAGCTCTATAACAAGCCAACAAAGGCATAATAAGAGTATCACTGCAGTGTGCAGTCCGATCTCATAACTGTCTCTTAATAACAGGCTCTCGGCCTTACTGAGTCATTACTTTCCAGTCTTGCTCACATGGGCTCACAAATGCATGAACTAGCCCGAAACAATGATAAATATACAAAATTAACAAAAATGAGACTGGGGCATGAGATGATATGCGATGATAGGACTGAGTATATGAAATCAAATAAACACATAATGAGATAGTAATATATGACCACTTGGGTCTCAGCATGATCGGCGTGAAGCCTTAATATTGAACTTAGCATGATTTCTAGCATGTTCACATTAACCACATCAATAGAAATGCAGATATCAATCCGTAATAGCTACTAGATGGTGCCAAGGAATGAGAGAAGCCATAAATCACTCGGTGAACGCCTGCGCGCCCGTCACTTGGCATGTGTGTCACATTAGTTATAGTCATATATCATGTAGTTCGGGGTTTCAAACCCTCAGAACCAAGTTTGGAAACGTTACTTACCTCAAAATCGGCTAAAATCCTAGCCCGCAATGCCTTTGCCTCTAGACTCGGCCTCTGATTGCTCCAAATCTAGCCAAAATCAGATTTATATGATTAATATATGCCAAGGAACGAAGACCACTCGAAAATTATCAAGTTTAACCAAATTCCCAAAATTGGACAAACCCGACGCCCAGGCCCACGTCTCAGAATTCGATAAAAATCACATCACAAGAATCCCCATCCTCCCACGAGTATATGCATACCAAGAACATCAAAATCGTACCTCAAATGACCCCTCAAATCACCAATTAAAGGTCTCTAATTTACAAGCCCTAATTTCCAAATTTTAGTCACTAATTTCCATAGATTTCACCCCCAATCAGTCAAATAATACCATATAAGTGAGTTTTAGGTCCAAAATCTTACCTCCACGAAGAACCCTCGAATTACCGCTTCAAAACTCTCCAAAATCTTCAAACCTATATACAAATGGTGGAAAAATGAACAAAATTCGCTAAGGCACCTCAAACCCACCTAGCGCACCTACGACTTCGCAGGTGCGGCCAATTGTCCGCATCTACAGTCTTCCTCCCCCTAAGCCATTTCCGCTTCTGCGATCCCTCGTCCGCTTCAGCGGTCTCGCACGATCCATATCGAGGCCCTCGGGACCTCAACCAAAAGTACCAAGAAGTCATAAATGATCACCCAGACTTAGTCGAACCCTCGGAACACCCAAAATAACATAGAAACATCAAATCAACCCATGATTCAAGCCTAAGGATTTTCAAACATCCAAAAATTACCAACGATGCTGAAACTAGTCAAACCTCGTCCAAATGACCTGAAAATTTACACATACATCCAAAATTACACTAGGAATTCCGGAATTCCATTTCTACCCCGATTGCTAATTCTCCATTGCCGATCGAAAATTGCCAAAAACTCAATTTCTCCATTTCAAGCCTAATTCTACTCCGGACCTCACACCCAGATTCCGAACACACTCCTAAGCCCCAAATCACCCACTGAAGCTATCTGAGCCATAAAATCCATATTCCGAGGTCGTTTACCTAATAGTCAACTATCGACTGACTTTTCTAACCATAAGACCAACTTAAGAGATTGTCTCATTTCTCACCACGACCACTCCGAACCCGAACCAACCGACCCAACACAACATAATTAGGTTAAATTACACATGACAAGGGTGAAATAGGGGAAACAGGGCTAATCTCACGGAACGTCCGGCCGGGTCGATACACAGAGAGACATTGAGGTCAATCCCGACCAAATCAAGGCTATATGGGAAAACCTAAAATTTTAACCAGCAAGAAACATGTACAGAAGTTGACTGGACGTATTGGCGCACTGTCGAGGTTTATCTCAGGATCCTCTAACTGATGCTACAAGTTCTTAAACGTACTCAAAAAGGACAACAAACTCTAGTGGAATTCTGAGTGCATCAATGCCCTAAGAGAATTAAAGGCATACTTTACCTCGCCCCTGCTACTCGCCAAGGCAGAACTCGGCGAGCGTCTCTTAATCTACCTGGTCGTATCCGACGTCGTAGTAAGCGCAGTCCTGGTCCGTGAAAACAAAAGTACGAAATCTCCAATCTATTACACTAGCAAAACCCTGGTCGATGCCAAAAAGAGGTACCCCCACCTCGAAAATTTGGCTCTGACATTGGTCAAAGCTTCACGAAACTTAGACCATATTTTCAATGTCACCCCATATCGGTGGTCACGGCCTCCCCCCTAAGAAGCATTCTACATAAGCCCAAACTATCGGGGACACTGGCCAAATGGGCCACAGAATTGAGCGAGCACGATATCACATATCAACTGCGAATGGCGATAAAGTCGCAAGTACTAGGTGACTTCGTCGCCGACTTAAGCGCCAAGATAATGCTTGAAGTCAAGCAAGAAACTTCTCGTACTGCTCCCAACTTACTTGACCTATGGGTCTTATAAACCGATGACGCTTCTAACACATCAAGTTCTGGACTGGGACTCGTACTCGAGGTCCCAACAAGAAAAGCCATCTACCAGTCCATACGGTGCCCCAATATGACTAACAACGAGGCCGAGTATGAGGCCGTAATTGCAGGACTAAATCTAGCTCTCAAGTATGGAGCACGGTGAGTCATCCTCCGATGTGACTTACAACTCGTCGTCAACCAAGTCACAGGGACTTTCCAAATCAAAGAACATAGGCTACAAAAGTATCAGGCAGAAATTCATAAGCTACTGCCCGAGTTCGACGAGTGCCAGGTCGAACCGATACCTCGAGCACAAAACATCGAGGCGGACGACCTCACCAAATTAGCAGCGGCTACCAAAAACATAAGAGGAAAAGAAGATGTGGTCACCCTCCTCCATTCGTCAATAGACCAAATTGAGTTACACACTATATAGTTGACTTAGGATTGGCGCAACTGTATTATGTCATATTTGCAGGACGGAGTGCTCCCATTCGACAAAAAAAAGCTAGGAAGATTCGAATGTAGGCGGCCAGATATAACATCATCAACCATGAGTTGTATTTTCTATTTACGTGCCTTGCACCTAAAACCTTATAACTAAAAAGAGAATGATAAAGAAATTAACCAACATAACTTCAATCTTAATGGATAGCGTGCGGATGTTTGTTAATTGGACTTTAATACTTTATACATGCCCTAATATCTTCTTGCGATATGACTTAAAAAAAAGATTTATAAGAAAACTGTCATGATCGTAGGACATCACTTTTTTTTATTATTGTAAATTTATGGTAAAAAATAGATCATTCATGTTTCAATTGAGGGTTTTTCCCCCTTTCATTTAAGGCTTCTTTAGCGAAAACTTTCGTTTGTGTATAAGATATATTTATGTACTACTATTAACGCAGACTTTGTTATGTGGAAAGGCTCTTAAACCTGATAAATTTTCACTTTTTCTTTTTAATCCATGCAAAAATCTACAGTTAAAAACAACTCATAAAAGTTTTCAATATTAGAAAAAGTTCTAAATATGAAAATTCTATCAACAAATAATTAACTTTTTAAAAAATAATTTACTATCAAGAAATGTAGCTCAAAGTAACAATATAAAACAAGAAGATAAGTAGAATAAGAGAAGAAGAGATAACTTTCTTATTGTATCAAGTGTTCATGTGTATCACATATCATATTTCATGCCTCTATTTATACTATTACATTGAGGGTTACAAAAGAATTGTCTTAAACATGACATTAACCTTTGAGATCATGGGGGAAGATCATGGGGAGAGGTTATGGAGGTGTGAGAGTTACAATCATAAAAGTGATAAGTAGTGGGAGGTTATTTACATCATGGGTGAAAGTAGTGGAAGCAGTGGACATCAACATTTACCAAAGAATTTGTAACAATCTTCCTTGGATGTCCAAAAAATAGATAATATGCCTCGTTAAAACCTTACTAAGAAAAACCCTTGTGGGAAAAAAATCTTAGTGAAGAAAAAAGAGTACACATATATGTAATACACTTTATTTGCTGTCTCGTTAAAAACCTTACCAGGAAAACCCAGTGGGACAAAACCTCGTCTGAGGGAAAAAGAGTACAACTCTTATCTTACTCGCCCTCATGAAAACATCACTTTATTTCCCCGAAGACGTTGCATTCCAATATTCTGTCTCAACTTTTCAAATGTTGAGGTTGGTAAAGCCTTAGCAAATAGATCAACAAAATTTTCACATGAAGGAATCTGTTGAACATTAATTTTACCATTTTGTTGAAGATTATGTGTGAAAAAGAACTTTTGTGAAATGTGCTTTGTTCTGTCTCCTTTGATGTATCCTCATTTTAGTTGAGCGATGCAAGAAACATTGTCTTCATATAGTATAGTTGGATTATCTTTTTTCACAAGAAAATCACACATTTCCTGAATATGTTGAGTCATTGATCTCAACCAAACACACATTCGCGACTAGCTTCATGAATGACTATTATCTCAGCATGATTAGAAGATGTGGAAGCTATTGTTTTTTTCATTGAACTCCATGATATAGTTGTACCTACATATGTAAACAAATAGCTTGTTTGAGATCGAGCATTATGTAGATCAGAAAAATAACCTGCATCGGCATAGCCAATTATTTCTGACTTGAATTCATTAGAATAGAACAAACCATATCTAGAGTTCCTCGAAGATATCTAAATATATGCTTAACACCATTCCAATGTCTTCTTTTTGGGGAGGAACTGAGTCTTGCTAATAAGCTTACAACAAAAGCAATATATGGCCGGGTATTGTTAACAAGATACATCAGTACCCCAAGTGCACTAAGATATGGAGTTTCATTACCAACGAGCTCTTCGTCATTTTCTTGAAGCTGAAATGGATCTTTATTTATGTCAAGTGATCTCACAACCATTTGGGTACTCAATGGATGTGCATTATCCATGTTAACCTCACTTTAACACCTTTTCAGTGTATGTTGATTGATTGACAAAAATTTCATTTGTTACATGCTCAATATGTAGGCCAAGAAAATTTTTTGACCAAGATCTTTCATTTTAAATTCTTTCGTCAAACACTCTACAGCCTTTGGAAGCTCTTTAGAAGTTCCAATGATATTTAAGTCATCAACATACACAGTTATGATGACAAATCAGACCCAGACCTCTTAATAAAGACACAGGGGCAAATAGGGTCATTTTTGTACCCTTCCTTTAGCAAATACACGCTAAGACGATTGTTCCACATTCTCCCTGATTGCCTAAATCCGTATAAGCATTTCTGAAGCTTTATTGAACAAGTTCGCCTTGAACTTTTATGTGCTTCAGGAACTTTAAATCCTTCAGGGATTTTCATAAAAATGTCATTGTCCAGGGATACATATAAGTAGGTTGTGACAACATCCATCAAGGTCATATAAAGCTTTTAATGGAATGAAAAATTTATTAGATACCTTAAGGTAATTGCATCTACCACAGGAGAATATGTCTCCATATAATCAATTCCAGGCCTTTGCAAAAACCCTTGTGCAATAAGTCGTTCTTTATATCTTACGACTTCACCTTTCTAACTTCGTTTTCACACAAAAATCCGTTTATACCCCACTGGCTTGACACCTTCAAGAGTTCAGACTATTGGTCCGAAAACTTTACGTTTTTCGAGTGAAGCCAATTCCGCTTGAATTATGTTTTTTCCATTTTGGCCAGTCATTTCTTTGTCTACATTCATCGACAGATTTAGGCTCAAGATCCTCATCTTGTTGCATTATGTCAACTGTGACATTACATGCAAAAATGTTTTTAACAACCACGTTATTCGGTTCCACCTTTTTCTCGTAGAGACATAATTATTGAGATCTCTTCATTTTCATCATTTCCAGCTACTAGAACCTCTTGTGAGGTCTTATCAATTACTATGTCTTTATGCTCCTCATGAGCAATTTCCTCCATGTTATGATCAACTTGATCATTTGCTCCTTTCCTTTTTCGGGGATTTTTATCCTTGGAACCGATTGGTCTACCACGTTTAAGGCGTGGCCTAGACTCATTTGCATTATCATACTATCTAGTTGGGACATCAACTCGAATTGGAGCATTAACAACTGGAATATGCGATTTAATAACCCGTGGAAGGTTAGTAAATGCATTTGGAAATTGATTTACAATATTTTGCATATAAATGATCTTTTGAACTTCTTGTTCACATTTATTTGTACGAGGATCCAAATGAGATAGAGATAATACGTTCCAATCTATCTCTTTTATAGCCATTTATTTTCTCCCCTAATGTTGGAAAAACTGATTCATTAAAATGACAATCAACAAATCTGGCTGTAAACAAATCTCCTATCATAGGCTCCAGTTATTTAATAATAAAAGGAGATTCATAACCAACATATACTCCCAACCTTCTTTATGTACCCATCTTTCTGTGTTGTGGTGGAGCAATTGGAACATATACCGCACATCCAAAAATTCGTAGATAGGAAATATTTGGCTCTTGACCAAAAGCCAATTGTAATGGGGGGACTTCATGATAACTGGTTAGACTTATACACACAAGTGATGTTGCATGCAAAATAGCATGTCCCCACACTGAAAGGGGAAGCTTTGTCCTCATTAGCAATGGTCTAGCTATTAATTGGAGGCGTTTAATCAGTGATTCTGCTAGACAATTTTGAGTATGAACATGAGCAACTGGATGC
The DNA here is from genome assembly GCA_005239525.1 of Nicotiana knightiana. NCBI lineage: Eukaryota > Viridiplantae > Streptophyta > Magnoliopsida > Solanales > Solanaceae > Nicotiana > Nicotiana knightiana. The sequence goes on from ML375079.1 coordinate 13,250, forward strand.
TCAACTTTTATTCTAGTGGCCATACAATAATCAGTAAAGGCATGATATGTAAATTCACCAGCATTATCAAGACAAAGTGTCTTAATTGCTTAATCTGGAAATTGTGCTCTTAACCTTATTATTTGGGCCAACAATCTCACAAATGCCATATTACAAGTTGACAATAAGCACACACATGACCATCTTGTATATGCATCTATCAAGACCATAAAATACTTGAATGGTCCACATGGAGGGTGTATAGACTCACATATTGTTGATACCCAATTTTTTCTAAAAATATTTTAAAATTGCATATATAACTTCAAAATCATGTATCAATAGCAATTGATATTTTTCCTTAATTTTCCTGTATTTTTATTAATTTATCTAGCATTTCATTTCTAGTAAATAATTATAAAATTTTAATTGCAAATGATTTCAAAAGCGTTTCTTGGTTTCATTAATTGTTTAGAGTCATACTAAGACCAAATTATTTCACAACTAGCCAAATTGGCACCTTTTGGATATAACTGCAATAACTTTGCAATTATAGCCCAATCATATTATTTTATGCTATTTTTATCCAGAAATTAATTATTTCTATCTTAAAATAATCATTTTTAACTATTTTCTATGCATGAAATTCATTTTGTGCAATTATCAGCTATTTTATAAAAAAATTTATTTAATTTAATTGGTTATTTAACAAACAACCACTTTCATTTCAATTATAGCATAATTACATCAGACCCCAACCCAATTAAAAACGGCCCAATACCTTATCCACCCGACCCAATACTTGATTTAATCCTGGCCGTGATTAATTTTGATCAACAGTCCAGATCTCTCTTTCCTTAATTAACCCTAGAGACTACCCCCTTCCCCTCTCATTTCCCTCTAATTCTCTTCGCCGTTACACCTCTCGTCTCTCTCACCCCTCTCACTTTTCTCTGCTAGAACCTAATGGTTCTCACCGGTCGTCGACTTGTCGGTGACCATGGTGGTCTCACCACCCTCCCAGCCTTATGGCTCTCCTTCCTACACTGGGTATTGCTGCCTTGAGGTCCTCAAGGGAACCAGAAGGCGGTTCACTCACCTCCCATGGGTTTTCATGCCATTCTCAGGCCGTTCATGGCCATCCGAGTAAGACTCTATTTTTTTCGGCTAGAACCTGCGGCTTTTAGGTCAGTTCTCTTTCTCTTTGGGCTATCTCTATGAAACCCTGACCATTAGCCCTTGATTTTCTTAGATCTGTAATAGATCTGGGCATATTATGAGTTATTTTACAGTTTCCAATAAATGTTCCGATTTTTCAAAATGACTCTTCATCTTCAAATTAGGGTTCTTAACCCCGTTTCAAAAACATTTTTTCTTCTGATTATTAGTATTATTCTATGGTTTTCATCATGTTTAAATGTCTATCTAATATTTTCTCTTTTAACTGAGTTATTATGCTAAAGCCCTAGGTTCCTTGGCTTTTACTCTGTGATTTTGAGTCCGTCTTTGAGTATATGTTCGATTAACTTGCATATGTGTTTGTTTATCATGAACATTCTGTGCTCTGTGATATTACCCTATTTTTTCCTATTAGGGTTTTCGCTCTTTGTGTCTATTCTATTAAATCCTTCAAATCATTTGCTATGAGTTCGATGTGAACCCCGGATTTATGTGATTTTACCCTATGGTTGCTTTTTAGGATTTCTAACTTAGGCTATTCCTTCCTATTATGTGTTTATTCCTAGAAAATTTATGGGGATTTCCTCTAATTGGTACTATTTCCTAGTTGAATCCCCTATTCTAAGTGATTTTAACTTTGCTATGATGATTAGGGTTGCTGATTTTAGCCTATACTGTGATTTGCCTCGTTTATCTGCAGCAATTTGTGTTATTTCCTCTCAACCAGTACCTTCTCCTAATTTGATTCCCTAATTTATGTGATTCTTTCACACTATCCTTGTTTATGTTATGTTTTCTTCGTTCAGTTGTGATACTTTCCTTGGTCACTGTTACTTTTAATGGAATCCCTGATTCCCTTGTGATTGGTACACTCTACTGATTTCAACCTCTGAATATTCTTTTGTCTTATTTTGTGGTTAATTATGCTGTCAACTTGATTCTTAGACATTTTACTTAATTAGAACTTGTCGAACCTAGCCTCTATTACATGCTCTGTGCTATGCTTAATTCCTTATGTGTCATGTTAAGTCTTACATGATTCCATTCCTTATTTTCCACTGTCTATTACCATTTGAGTCTAATTCCTTGATTATAGGAAGTGCTTATGCTGATTTGATCCTAATTGGTATATGTTTTTATAATTATTACTAACTATGATTCTTGCCTTATTCTCTACTTAGTTTTTAAACTATAAATACACTACTCGTTCATTAGCACTCACACGAACAAATTGTTCAAAAAACTCTCTCTTATTCAAAACTTCTCTTTTGCTCTTTTTTCTCTGGTGACTATACTCTTTGGTCCTTCACTCTGTGTTTGCTCTCTTCTATACTGGTATGTCTTGATTTCAGTTTAAGTCTCAAAAACAATATGTTTCTTTTACTACTCCAAATTATCTTGCTTCTTGCCTTTTTTTACCTATGGTTTTGTTGTTCAACTTGCAACAAACATGTCTACTTTACTTCTTTATCAGCATGCTTCTACATATGTCCCCTCCCTTAGACTCTGCATGCTTGCAAAATCCACCCCTTTTAGCACATCTCAATATGGTTCTGCTTTACCTATATTTCTCTGATTACTGACATGAACCTTCTCGTGCAAAACAATTTGCACTTTATGTTACTTAGTTTTGTGTACATGTTGTACCTTAATCCTTTGAAACCCTTTAGGATTTCCCTAATTCTTCACCTACTATGTGCTTACCCTTTGTATGCTCTATACTTGTCCCCAATTCCCATTACCCCTACTTGTGGTTGTTAAATTTGTCTTGAGTCATTATTCTATGTATGATGTGGAACCTGTTTTGATCCTGAGATTGGTTTGTTGATTTGATTTCCCTGCTCTTTTCAAATTGTTTCACTGAATAAAATCCTTCTGTTGTTTTTTATAAAATCATTTCAAAGTAATCCCTCTTCAAACTGTTTTCTTACTCAGTCTTTTCAAAACTATGTCAAGCACTCTCACTCTACTCTTAGACATCTAAGTTCTACCCCTCTAATGTGTGACTGCTTAGGGATCCTTATGAGATCCCTCTGAACTCTAATACATTAGAGATGGCTCTCCCACATTACACTTACTCAACCATGGTAATGAAATCTGGGTGTGAGCACTGCCCGAGATCCCTTGAGGTCCTTAGGGAACTTTGACACACCCGGATTATGTGAAAGGCTGTAAAATATCATCAGGCATTGGAAACTCTGAAAATTTGGGCCTATTGGTAGGATCCCTATAGTGCAACTTCTTATTTTTCTTATCTATTTATGTAATTCATTCAATATTGGTTTCAAATAATTTATTGTAAACGAATATTGGGGATGGATAGTGAAAAGGGATGGGTAGATACATAAGTTATCTATATCAAGGATAGAAACCATGCTTTTAGGTTTACATTTTCCTCTATGCGTACTAGAATCCATGTTTAGGACCAATACATGCCAAGCATATCATGCATTAGATACCATGCTTTAGGTTTTATGTATACTGCCTTCAACTTCTCATTTGGTACGCTTACTATCACTTAGAAATCATGTCCCTATGATAAATGATAACATTAATGTAAACTGCTACTCATGCATATCATGTCTAATAAAGTTGTAACTTCCCATGCATTTAGAGATCCTGCTTTAGGAGATTCTGCAATCATGTTGTGTATCTGGAAATCCTGTTTTAGGACTTTGCATATCCTGAAGTCATATGTGCATCTAGAAATCCTGCTTTAGGAATTCTGCATATGCATCATTCTACATCTCCTATGTGCATTACACACCATTTTTAGGATCTCGCTTATACTCTCTTCGTTACACCTAGCTTAGCCATTGATGTATGAAAAGGATATAAACAGTCTCACCCTGTTCTTTTAACAAACTGGACATGACCCCGTATCCCTTAACACCTAGAACATCATGTGTATGTAACATAATCTATAACAATATTCTCTAATAATCCTGGTAACAATCGTGCATTATCCTACGCCTAGGCAAGCCTTAGGTAACCAATCCTTATAACATTAAACTGCCTCTCTTTGTGTTTGCTGCTTAATATTTAACAGGTTTAAATCAGTAGGCAAACTGATTAGGGCTCTGCTTCTGAATTCATAAAACTAAGTTTGCATGCCTCTTATGTCCCGATACTCATCTAGACATCATGTCTTAGGATCATGCTTAATAATATTGCCTTTATTTGTGTTTGAGTCGTGTTGTTTACATGCATTATCTGCGGAGGTAAACTTGAACCTCTTATTTTCTCCTTCCTGCTTTATTTGCTACAGTCCTATATGTTATTTCCTGTCGCCTTAGTATTTTCTCCTTTAAAGCATAGGGGTTTGTCTAGAACTGCCTATAGGTAGAGGTCCTAAATTCCTCCTGGACCATTAAGAAGGAACGGGTAACAACACGCAATAGAGGTCGTTAATTAAAATTTTTCTTAAATAAACTCTAAGGGATGGGAAAGGGTACATATGGATATGATGACCGGTGCGCTAATGCCACGTGTAGCCCCTCTTCTGAGGAGTGATTACCGGGCATTGTACCGATGTGATCCTATAGGATAAAAAACCTAGGACTCCCCCCCCCCATCCTTTACATATGTGTCTAGACTATAAATCTTTCAAAAAACCTTATATGTATCCTTAGGCTTTAATGTTTCCAAATGTGCTTTTCACATGTGTGCATAGACTACGAACTCTTTCAAAACCCATACTTGTTTAAACTTTAATTGCTTATCTGCTACTTGCCTGAAATCATAAAGTTGTTTGGCCGAAAACCACAGTTGTGGACACTGAGGGGTTCCTAACACATTACCCTTAGAGTAATTTCAAGCCCTTACCCTATTTCTGGTTATCCAAATCCGTGTTTCTAAATGAACCTTAGTAGGTGCCCTAACTCACCTTAATTCGTTAGGTGGCGACTCTCCGATTCCTTGCATACCCCTTTCCCAAAAGGAAACGAGTTGTCCCAATAATGTCAACAACACTAACCCATCCAAAAGAAAAAGTTTAAAAAAAGGGGGCACAACAGCATGGCGACTCTGTTGGGGATATTAGGCTCTTACCAATTTCTAACAACTTTGTGAATTTAGGCCTTTATTTTGTTAATGTTTGCATTCCTTTCCCTTTCCCTTTCCCTTTCCCTTTCCCTTTCCCTTTCCCTTTTCCCTTTATGTGCAATTAACTGTTATTTCCTTCAAGTATTTGACCTTTATCAAAAGCAAATTAACATGTTTCCTTATTTTCCTTTGTAATTGCTTTCAATTAGAACTGTTGTATTTATTTCTTTCACAACGTGCAAATACATGACTACATGCCTTTACTGCTTATTTATTGCATAATCATGATCAACATCATACTCCACTCGTGTCAATACAAATCCTATAGCAATGCTTGATGAGTGGTTGCGCCCTTCCTATTTTATATCACCCTTAAATTTGGAAAGGCTTATTTGCGGTAAAACTAGTCGATCAGTGGTGTAGTCAACGGTTCCGTGCCTTCCCCCTTGAGTTGTCCGCTCAAGGGTACCAATCTAAGACCCCATAGAAACCTTACTTTGTTATGTTGTACATGCATCATGGACAAACCCAGCTGATTTGGTGTGTTGTCCGCACAATAACCCTTTAAGACAGCCTTGTCCAAAGTCCACCGGATTTTCATGATCCCAACGGGCATCATCACGTTCTATGCATTTATTTGAAGAACTAAATGCTTGTATTCTAATCGTAATGTGTAAGTAGTCGAATCTGGAGGGGGTAAGGGCCTAACTGTGTTTGTCTTGTAGAAATATGAGGCATGAGGTCCCTATATTCGGCATGGTCAGCAATATCCACCCAAAACTCCTAAAATGGTGGTAGGATCTTCACTCTAGCGATAAGAAACTTGTCAAGAAATACCTGGGTAACTTACCGTATCTCCTTGACATACAACCCAACAACATATTAATCTAGGCTGCCACATTATTCTGGGATAGCGAAAGAGTCGTCTTCCGCTTTGGGGACATTGAGATGACACCGTTGCTAGTAGAAATAGGAGGACTAACTTGGTTAGTCTGGGAAACCCCTGGATTATTGGTGCCTGAGAACCGCACAGGCAAGGTTTTTCTGAAAATGATGGGTCTAAAGAAGAACGCTGAATTAGAATGCATGAATCAGTCATACATACCATTCGAGTACTTATATGTAAGGTACGTCACAGCAAATCATACCATACCTACCATCAAGAATTTGCCACTACATCCTTGGAACATATTCACCGTAGGGTATTTGTCTTCATTATTTTCTTCCTGGGGTTGATCGTGTTTCCAACAAAGAAAAAAAGGATTCACACTAGGTTAGCCATGGTAACCAAGACCTTGATGGAAGGAATTGACGGGCAGGACTTTAGCATCGTCCCTATGATCATCTCAGACATTTATCGAGCCTTAGAACGTTGTCAAAGAGGAGCTAAACACTTCGAAGGTTGCAATTTGTTACTAAAATTGTGGCTCTTAGAACACCTCCAAAAGGGTCAGTACCAGCAAGAATTTCCACGAAGGGCGTGGAACGACCACATTGCCTTCCATCACCCTAAGCGGATGACATACATTCCTGATAGGTTTGCTCAACCAGAGACTGCCAAGGAATGGCTAGAGTTTTTTGATAAACTAACTGAGGAACAGATACAGTGGATGTTCGAGTGGTTTCCAACAGACGAATTCATCGTCAGGTCCAGGATGCACCACACCTGGTGCTATTTGGGTTGAGAGGAATATATCCTTACGTCCCTCTCCGGGTTATGAGACAAGCAGACAAAAAGAAAATTGTACCAAGGGTCGACAAGATGAGGCATTTCCGAGTTGCATTCGGGATGATGACATACCCTAGAATTCCCAAGCCCGACATATGTGGTACTGCAAGATCATAATGGAAAAGAACACAATTGAACCAGACAGGTATCACGCAGGCTGCAAACCTTTGTACTCGGGATCGTTAGAAGATGACCTGGATGGGTTAATCAGGCTAGGGATCGGCCGAGGTCACAGAATCATAGATGAGAGTGCCGAGGCTCAAGTCAAGTACAATCGGCCATGTAAGAGGATTCATGAGTGCAAAAATGACCACCGTGAGATACATGAAACCAACAAGATATTGATTAAAGAATGGAAAGACATAGTCGTCTGTTCCAACAAGAAGCTGGAATACTTGGAGCGAGGCATAGTTGAGCTGGAAGGTAAGATCATCAAGAGGGTTGAAGACTGTCAGAAAGCTGAGGGGAATGAAGTTGGACATCTGTCTATAGCATACCTACTGCTAGGACTGTGCGAGCTGGGGAATCTGTTCGATGGAATCAAGGATGCCGAATCTGGGAAAGGTCCTTCTGGGACCAAGTAGGATAGGATTTCCTTTTTCGTTTTATCAATGTAATAAGGACAATGGCCATTAGTGACTTTGTTTCTTGCTTATTATTTTAGTGTCATTTTGGATTCGTCTATTTTTACATTAATGAAATGAGGCATTTTAGCATCTAAGTTCTCCAAATCAATTTGTCACTAGGCCTACCTCAGGCACAACGAGGCCCCCAAATTAGGACACGCTTTATATTCTCGCAATATGTGTTTAAATACTGCAATACTTTTCATAATCCTCACTGACTTGGCTACCTTTTATTTTTGTTTTTGTTTTCTTTCCTTTTTATTATTCACCTCCCCAAAGGTTGGTTCGTGCATTCTGGAATCATCATCATATTATACAAGATCCAGGGGTCCTCCCCCTTCTCCTCCTCCTATTCCACCTAAGGGAAAAAGCAAAGGCAAAGGGAAAATGGAAGATTCGAGCAATATTGGGAAATACAACACAACGCCATTTGAACGAACAGAAGCTGCTGACGGTCAGGGTATTCAGTTTCAGAATGAGGCTATGACACAACTCGAGCAAAGGTTGTTGAAGCTCCAAGGGGAGCTTGAGCAGGTCTAAAATTTGGCAAATTTATCCTTCACACTTAGTGTTCCAGATGTCAACCATCCAAACATAAAAAATCACACTTAGTGTACCCTCACATAATATCCCAAACAAATAGAATCCTCCCACGACTCGTCACCACATAACTCTGCCAGAAAATCAAAATCTTCCACCATAATACAATGCTTGCCACACCCCAATAAATACTCCACAACTCGTCCCGAACCACAAAACTCTACAAACGACCACCTTTACACCCAGGTGCCAGGTCATCATAACAACCCCATCTACGTGGAGACTTTGCCACACTCCACCCAACCCATTTCATACACGCCTGAATCTAGTGAGAAGGATTTGCTTATCAAGAATTTGGCTGAAGAACTTAAGAAGCTGACTAAGCGAGTGCAAGGTGTTGAGGGAAGCAAAGGAGTTGAAGGGCCGAACTATGAAGATCTCTGCATACAACCCGATGTCGAACTACCCGAGGGCCACAAACCTCCTAGTTCGAGATGTTCGACGGTATAGGTGATTTGAGGGTCCATCTAAGGACCTACTATGATAAATTGGTTGGAGTGGGAAAAGATGAGAAGATTCACATGAAGCTATTTATGAAGATCCTAACAGGGGATGCCGTGTCTTGGTACATCATCCAAGACCCCAAAAAGTTGTCCAATTGGGTGAACATGGCATCAGACTTCATGGTCCGGTTCAGGTTAAATACGGAAAATTCCCCAGATGTGTTCTATATTCAGAATCTTAAGAAGAAGCCCACGGAAACTTTTCGCGTGTATGCTACTCGCTGGAGATTTGAAGCAGCTAAGTTCAGGTCTGCCCTAGATGAAGAACAGATGAACAAATTCTTTATCCGAGCACAAGACCCATAGTATTATGAGCGGCTGATGGTAATTGAGAACCACAAATTCTCTGACATTATTAAGTTGGGCGAGAGAATTGAGGAAGGGATCAAAAGCAGAATGGTTACAAATTTTGAAGCAATGCAGGCTACGAACAAGGCCCTGCAATCAGGAGTAATGTCCAATAAAAGAGATGTGGGACCTGTAATGGTTGCACAAAGGACTAAGTCCCTAGTGAAATACCAAACCTACCAAACACCCATGCTCACATATCAGCCAACACCTTCACCAACATACCAAGCACCCTCACCCGCATACCAGTCAGCACCTCCACCAACAGATCAGCCATCCCCACCACCTACTTATCATCCACAATCTCCTAGATATTCCCAACTAGCTCATGTTTGCCATACCTACAACTCTCAACCATCTCACTTTCAATCTCCCCCTGTTCGCCAAAACTTCCCGAGACCTCGACCAAACTTTGATTGCAGGCCTCCTAAATAATACACTACCATCGCTAAACCTATTGACCAGCTATGTAAAAGGCTGGAAGTTGCTTGTTATGTCACTCATATCCCTGTTGTAACCCCTGAGAATCCCTCTTAATGGGTTAATACAAATAAGACATGTGCATACCACTCCAGCATGAAGGGAGACGCAATCGATGAATGCCACTCTCTGAAAGATAAGATAAAATCTCTTATTGATAATAAGGTCATTCTAGAAAAGGAATATACTCCCAACATTCGCATTAATCCGCTCCCAAACCATAAGGGTGGAGGCATCAATATGATCGAGATAGAAGAAGATTGGGACCTAGAGGGGTCGATCGGGTTGATCGTAGAAGGTGATGACCCAAAGAAGCCAGCAGGCACTCTTAATCCTATCATAGTACAGATTCATCCATCCGGAGATATTGAGGTAACAGCATCAGTCCCATTTGAGTTTGAAGCGGCACCACCTGCAAGTGCACCTATGCCCTTCGAGGATGAAGTTATGCCACCTGCAAACGCACCTGTACCATTCGAAGTGAAGGGAGCTGCACCAATCACAGTAGTGATGTCAACCATGCCACCCTTCTACACCAATGTTGTACCATGGGATTATGTAGCTCAGTCAACAAGAAAAGGCAAAGCCAAGATAGAGTAAGCTACTGCTGCACAAGGAATGACAAGGACCGGTAGGGTTTATACACCTGAACACTTGGCAGAATCTAGCAAACAAGATTCTAACAGGCCAATCATCATTGACACAGGCCTACATGACCTCTGGATGAAGGTGCAGGCCAAAGAATACTCAGTCATTGATCAGTTGAACAAAACCCCAGCCCAGATATCCATTATGTCATTGCTATAGAATTTAGAGACGCACAGAAATACTTTGATGAAGGTGTTGAACGAAGCATATGTGCCAAATAACATCACCTGCGAGGAAATGGCCAATATGGTAGGTCAAGTACTGGAAAGTCATAAGATCACCTTCCACGAGGATGAATTGCCACCTGAAGGGTTAAGTCACAACAAAGCACTGCATATCACTGTGCAATGTGGGGACCACTTCATCACCAAGATTCTGATAGATGGGGGATCCAGCCTCAACATATGTGCATTGACAACTATCAAGAAATTGGTCAAGGAATTGTACCAGATCAGAGAAGGGTCTATGAATGTGAAAGATTTCGACGGTTCTCAGAGATCTACCATTGCTGAGATTAATCTTAGTTTTCAAATGGGACCTACATGGTTCGAGGTTGACTTTCAGGTGATAGACATATCGGCATCCTGCAACCTGTTATTGGGACGACCATGGATACATGTCGTTGGGGCTGTGGCATCAACATTACATCAGGCAGTGAAGTTTGAATGGAACCACCAGGAAGTAATCATTCATGGAGATGGAAGAAACCCTATCTATAGTCACCAGACCACCCCGGTGGTTGAGGGTAAAGGAAAGCTGGGTAGAGAAACCTACCACCATATTGAACGAGTCAACACAATATACAAGGACAAATAGTGGGGTAGTAAGATCGTAAGCATACTGAACTGGAGTGGATACGAGCCTGGAAAAGGACTCGGTAAGAATCTTCAGGGGATTTCCAAGCCAATACAGCTGAAGCACCATGGCACCACTTTTGGTCTGGGATACAAGTATACATGGCAAGAGTACAAGAACTGGTCGCCACCATGGCGTGGTCCTTATTACCCATTGGAACAGCCGATACCGCATCTGGAGCATACCTTTCAGCAGGCCGATATTATATGGGGGTCAGAGGAAGGAGAAGCACTGGCAGCGCAGAAAAATCTATTCCTGGAAGATGATGACATGGATTGTTGCATCATTGTTGAGGAGCAGGAAGAAGGCCCTTTCATCCAAGCCGTGAGAAAAGTATCATTCCTTAAGAACTGGACTGTCAGAACATCCAGGGCCCGACGAGTCCCGGGTAGCAAGGCTTAACAAGCTTTGTTTATTTTTTGTTTGCTAAATGATTTCATTTTAGATTTTTCATCCCTAGAATAAGATCTTCAATGTTATAAAACATTTATTCAATTATCCAAAAGAACTTTTATGTTTTAATGAATCAACATTTATTATTATCATTTTTTTTTCTCATTACTTTATATATACAACATTACCATTTTCTATCTTGATGAACCAATGACTGTGACATGCAATGAAACAACACAACAAAAGGACACTGATTCAGAAGAAGAGGATGGTAGCATACTTGATGAGATTGTCAAGGAAGTTGAGAAGTTTGAGAACAGACCTAAGTCCAACCTAGACGAGACCGAGGTCGTCAACCTGGGAGATTCAGAAATTGTAAAAAAAACTCGTATCGGCATCCATTTATCACCATCAGAGAAAGATGAGTATACATAGTTCTTGAAATAGTATGAAGATATATTTGCATGGTCGTACAATCACATGACAGGCATGAGTATCCATTGTTGCTCACAAACTGCCAACCAATCCAATGTGTCCACTAGTAAAGCAAAAGCTCAGAAAGTTCAAGCCTGACATGAGTTTGAAAATCAAGGAGGAAGTTACAAAGAAAATCAACACCAAGGTCCTCCGAGTGGTTGAATATCCGACATGGTTAGCCAACATCGTGCCAGTGCCTAAGAAGGATTGGAAGGTCAGAGTCTATGTAGACTACCGGGATCTCAACCGGGCCAGTCCGAAGGATGATTTCCCATTACCAAACATACACATATTTATTGACAATTGCGCCAAGCATGAACTTCAGTCGTTCGTAGGTTGCTTTGCCGGTTTCCATCAGATTTGGATGGATGAGGAAGATGCTGAGAAAACGGCTTTCATTACGCTGTGGGGAGTTTACTTCTACAAGATGATGCCATTCGGCCTGAAGAATGTTGAATAACTGTTTTGAACATTGAAGATCTTATTACAGGAATTCAAAGATGTAGGAAAAGGGGAATTTAGTAAATAAAACAGTAAATAATGCTTGTTTTAGCCTTCCTACCCAGAGGCGCGTCGGGCTTTGGTCGTCACGATAGACCAGTTCTTGAGATATGTCCCTATGCTCACAGCCTATATGGAAGGGATTTCCTCCCCCTCCTCCCCGATAATAACACAGCAATCCATATCATTGTCCTCCAAAAACAAGTTTCTTATTGCTGCAAGTGCTTCTTCTTCGTCTGACCCATAAATAATGTCGACCTGCTGGAAGATCTATTCCAGATGCAGCATCGGTTGCTCTAGTGGGTAGTAAGGACCGCGCCAAGGTGGTTACCAACTATTGAATTCTTCCCAAGTGTACTCATATCCCAGACCGAAAGTAGTACCATGTTTCTTGATCTTGATAGGTTTGGAGATTCCTTGAAGGTTCTTGCCGAGCCATTTGCCAGGCTTGTAACCATTCCAGTTTAGTATACTCTTGATTTTGTTATTCCACCATTTGTCATTTTTAATGGCGTTGACCCGTTCAATGTGGTGGTAAGCTTCTCCACCCAACTTTCTTCTTCCTCCGATCACTGGAATAGTCTGGCGATTGTAAATAGGGTTTCTACCGTTACCATGAATAATCACCTCTTGGTGGTTCCACTCGAACTTCACCGCCTGATGTAGCGTTGATGCTACAGCCCAGCAACATAGATCCAAAGGCGTCCCAATAACAGATTGTAGGATGCTGTCACATCTATCACTTGGAAGTCAACCTCGAACCAAGTTGGTCCCATTTGCAAGCATAGGCTTATCTCACTAATGGTGGACCTTTGAGATCCATCGAAAGATTTCACGTTGATTTCTCCATCCTTTATCTCATGCAGAACTTTTCCCAATTTCTTGAGTGTTATCAATGGGCAAATGTTATGACTGGATCCTCCATAGATCAAGATTCTTGTGATGAAATAATCTTCACATTGCACGGTGATGTGCAGTGATTTGTTGTTCCCCAATCCTTCAGGTGGTAACTCGTCTTCATAGAAGTTGATCTTGTGGCTTTCCAACACCTGGCCCACCATATTGGACATTCCCCACTAGTGATATTGTTTGGTACATACGCTTCACTCAACACTTTCAATAGAGCACTTCGGTGCGTCTCGGATTTTGCAACAAAGAGAGGATGGATATCTGTGCTGGCGTCTTGTTCAGCACGTCAATGACTGAATACTCCTTAGCATGTACCTTTCTCCAAAGGTCATCAGGGCCTGTTTCGATAAGGGGAGGCCGGTTGGCAGCCTGCTTACTTGATTCGGCCAAATGCTCAGGGTGTAAACCCTACCAGTTCTCATCATACCCTGCGCTGCGATAGCATCCTCGGAACTTACCTTGCCTTTCCTTCTCGCCTCGGCTGTATAGTCCCAAGGGATAGCATTTGAATATAAGGGTGGAATGGTTGACATTGTCACCGGGATTGGTGCGGCCATCCTTACTTCAAATGGAACGAGTGCACGGGGTGGCAAGACTGCAATCTCGAACGGTACCGGTGCATTTGTTGGAGATACAAGCTCAACTTCAATTGGCACTAGTGCCTTTGCAGGTGGCGCTGCTTCAAACTCCAGTGGCATAGACATATTCACCTCAGTGTTCTCAGATGGCTGAATCTTGACTATGATTGGGTTGAGAGTGACTGCTGGTTTCTTTGGGTTATCGCCTTCTGCGATCAACCCGATTGATCCCTCGGGAACCCAATCATCTTCTATTTCAATCATATGAATATCTCCACCCTCATGGTCTGGCAAAGGATTGTTGCGGATGTGCAAAGCGGGATCTTTCACCACAATAATCTTGTTATCAATTAGGGATTGTATCTTGTCCTTCAGAGAGCGACATTCATCGATGGTGTGTCCTTTTATGCTAGAATGGTATGCACAGGATTTGTTCGGGTTAACCCACTGATAAGGGTTCTCAAGGATGTCAGTAGGTATTGGGGTGACATAACCGGCAGCTTTGAGTTTCTCATACAACTGGTCAATGGGTTCAGCTATGGCAGTGTATGGTTATGGAGGTCTGTGATCAAAATTAGGTCGAGGTCTAGGGAAGTTTTGACAGGTAGGGGGTGATTGGTAATGGAATGGCTGAGAATTGTAAGTGTGGTAAACATGAGTGGGTTGTGAGTATCTGGGTGAAGTAGGTTGATATGTGGGTGGTGGAGATTGGTAAGTGGGTGGTGGCGATTGGTAAGTGGGTGGAGGAGCTTGGTATGAAGGTGAGGGTGCTTGGTAATTTTGAGTTGGTTGATATGTGAGTGGAGGTGTTGGATAGATTTGGTATTTGAGTAGGGATTTGGCTTTTGTGCAACCATCACAGCTCCAACATCTCTTTTCTTGGACACACCACCGGACTATAAAGCCTTGTTTGTAGCTTGCAAGGTTTCAAAATTTGTGACCATACTGCTCTTAATACCTTTTTTGATCCGCTCCCCTAATTTGATAATGTTTGAGAATTTGTGATTCTCAATCATCATCAATCGTTCATAATAATGCGGGTCCTGAGCCCAAACAAAGAACTTGTTCATCTGCTCTTCCTCTAGAGCAGGTCTGACTTTAGCAGCCTCGGACCTCCAGCGAGTAGCATACCCGTGAAATGTTTCGGTAGGTTTATTCTTCAAGTTTTGGATGTAGAACACATCTGGTGCATTCTCTGTGTTGAATCTAAACCTTTTCATAAAGTCAATTGCCATACTTACCCAGTTTGACCATTTTTTGGGGTCTTGGCTGATGTACCAAGCAGTGCGTCGCCCTTAAAACTCCTCATGAACAATTTCATACGGATTCTTTAATCCTTCCCAACGCTAACCAGCTTGTCACAATAGGTCCTCAGATGGACTCTCGGATCACCAGTACCGTCAAACATTTTGAACTTTGGAGGTTTGTACCTCTCGGGTAGTTCGACATCAGGTTGTATACAAAGGTCTTCATAATTCAACTCTTCAAATCCCTTGGTTCCTTCAACACCTTGGACTCAGCTGGTCAATTTCCCAAGCTCCTCTGCCAAGTTCTTAATAAGTAAGTCCTTTTCCTCAGCTTCGGATGTATGTGAGATAGGTGGAGTGGAGCGGGTCACGGCCACATAGATGGGATTGTTGGAGGCGTGGAATGGTCCTTTACGGGGGTCTGAGGTTCTAGGATGAGTAATGGACTGTTGTTTGAGGTGTGGCAAGTATTGCATTGTGCTGGGAGAGTTTGGTTCTTTGGGGGAGTGGAGTGATGATGAGGTGCGAGATGATTCTGTTGGCTCAGGATATTCTGTGGGGGTGTAGGGTTTCGAGCATTTGGAAAGTTGACGTCTGGGACGTTGAGGGAAAATGACAGGTTAGCTAGATTCTGGACCTGGTCGAGTTCTTCTTGAAACTTCAGTAATTTCTGTTCAAGTGGTAACATGTTTTCATTCAGGACCTGAATACCCCGGCTTTCAGTGGCCTCTATTTGTTCAACCATATTTTCCTTCCTGATACCGCTGGATTCTGCAATCTTACTCTTGACTTTGTTTCTGCCTTTAGGAGGACTAGGAGGAGGAGTAGGTGGAGGGCCCTTGGATCTTGTGAGATAAGCTGATGATGCCAGAGTGCACGAACTAACCTTTAGGGAGGGGGACAATAAAAGGAAAAGAAAAAAATACAAAAGGTAGCCAAGTCAGTGAGGATCATGAAAAAGTATTGCAGTATTTAAACACGTAGTGCAAGAATGTAAAGTGTGTCCTAATTTGGGAACCTTTTTGTGCCCGAGGTAGGCATAGCGACAAGTTGATTTGGAGAACTTAGAATGCTAAATGCCTCATTTTATTGATAAGAAAATAGACAAATCCCAAGACGACACTAAATAAACGAACAATAAAAGGCACTAATGGTCATTGACCTTATTACATCAATAGAGAAAAACAAAAACATTCCTATATACTTGGTCCTAGAAGGACCTTCCCCAGATTCGGCATTTCTGCTTCCCTTGAGCAGCTTTCCCAGCTCGCGAAGTCCCAGCAACAGGTACATTCTGGCTAGATATCCTCCTTCGGCTCCCTCAGCCTTTTGGCAAGTCTCGATCCTTTTGCTAAATTTCTCCCCCAGCTCAATTATGCCTTGTTCTAAGTATCCCAGTCTCTTGTTGGTGTTGACGGCTATGTCCTTCCACTCCTCGATCAGCTTCTTGTTAGACTCATGTATCGTGTGATGATCATCCTCGCATTCATGGATCCTTTTGCACAGCTGGTTGAACTTAACTCGTGCTTCAGCCCTTTTATTTATGACCTCGAGACAACCCCGGCTCAATTTGACCACCCAGATCTTCTTCTAACCAACCAAGATAGAAAGGAGTACAACCGGCATGATACATGTCTGGATTGATGGTGTCTTTATCAAGCATAATCTTGCGGTGCCAAAGGTGCTGAGCTTGGCACTTGTGAGGGTTGTCATCATTCTGAAATTTTACTCGAAGATGGATCATTTTCTCGACCCTGGGTATGACTTGATTCCTACCCGCTTGCCTCATAACTCAGATAGGGACGTAAGGGTATGTCCCCCTTAGACCAATCATCACCAGGAAAGAAGCATCTCGGGATCGAATGATGAACTCGTCTGTCCGAAACCACTCAAACATCCATTGAACCTGTTCTTCAGTCAGGTTACCAAAGAGCTCAACCCATCCCTCGGTATTCTCAGGCTGAGCGAACATGTCGGGAATATAAGTCATTCGCTTTGGGTGATGGAAAGCGATATGGTCATCCCAAATCCTTCGATGAATGTCTTGTCAATATTTGCCTCTTTGAAGATGTTCCATGAGCCAGAGCTGAAGTAATAAATTGCAACCTATGAAATATTTTTCTCCTTGTTGACACATTTCTAGGGCCGGTATATATCTGCAATGACCATGGGCACAATGCTGAAGTTTTGCCAATCTACCCCTTCCATTATGGTCTTAGTCACCATGTCCAGCCTGGTATGGATTCTCTCCTTCTTCATTGGGAATAAAACCCAAAAAGAAGACCATGAAAATGAACACTCGGTGATGGATCAAGGGAGGTGACAGCAAACTCGTCGTGGTAGATACGGTATGATTTGTTGTGGCCATACCGCTCGTACAAATAGTCAAAAGGAATGTACGACTCCTTCAAGCATACCAGTTCTGCATTCTTCTTCAGACCTATCATCTTAAGGAAACCCTTGCCTGTGCAGTTCTCAGGCATCCGCAACCCCGGAGTTTCCCATACCAAGCTGGCCAGCCCTCCTATATCTTCTATCAAAGGTATCATTTCAATATTCCCACAGCGAAACACGGAACTCTCGCAATCCCAAAACAATGTAGAAGCCTCTATTATCATTTTGTTAGGCTGGATTTCTAAGAGAGATTGTAAGTTGCCCGGGTGTTTTCTGACGATAGCTTTGTCGCTAGAATTTAGGTCCTCCCACCAACTCAGCAGTCTTGGGTGGATACTGGAGACCATGTCGAATCTGGGACTTCGTGCCACATTTTCTGCAAAGCAAATAAGGTTAGGCCCTTATCCCCACCAGACTCTACTATGTAACATCAATAATTAGCAGGAAGCATCCAGTTCTCCAAATAAATGCACAGAATGTGAGGGTGTCTGTTTGGATTTAGAGAAACCCGGTGGACTTTTGGATAAGGCTATCTTAAAAGCTATTGTGCGGATGACACTTTAGCTTGACTAGGTTTGACCATGATGCATGCAACAATACAACAGAATAAGGTTTCTATGGGGTTTTAGACTGGTACCCTTGAGCGGACAACTCAAGGGGGAAGGCACGGAACCGTCGACTGCACCGCTGATCGACTAGTTTTACCGCAAATAAGTCTTTCCAAATTTAGGGGGTAATAATATAGGAAGAGCAAAACCACTCGTCAAGCATTTCTATAGTATTTTGTTTGGCATGAGTGGAGTATGAATGTTGAGCATGATTATGCAATAATAAGCATTAAAACAAGTTGTCATGTATTTGCACGTTAAGGAAAGCGGCAAATGCAACAGTTATGATTTAAAGCAGTTACAAAAGGAAAACAAGGCAACATGTTAGTTTTGTTTTGCAAAAAAAAATAACCTGAAAGAAGTAAACAATTAATTGCACGTAGCAGGGAAGAGGAAAGGGTGCAAGTGTTAAAGAAACAAAGGCACAAATTCAAAAAATGATTTGCAATGGTAAAATCCTATAATCCCCAGCAGAGTCGCCATGCTGTCGCCCCCCCCCCCTTTTCCCCCTCACGGAGAGATACGGGTGCAGGACATTCGGATAGAGGCAACTTTTTTCCTTTTGGGAAAGGGAGTTAGCACATTTGAAGAATCGCCACCTAACAATTTTAACGGTACGTTAGGGCACCTAGGGGTCTTATTTACAAACTATGTCATTAACCAGAGATTGGGTAAGGGCTTGAAATTATCCCAAGGGAAAGGTATTAGGCACCCCTCAGGATCCACAAGTGTGGTTCACGGCCAAATAGCTTTCGTGAATTTCTACGGTTTGACAAAAAAACAAATAAAGGTTCAAATAAGAGGGGATTTACAGATTAAGCATGCAAGTGTTTGGAAAACAATTATAAAATGGCTAAGTTTTGAAAAATAATTATAATCTAACGTTTAAAATAAGGGATACCCTAGGTTTGTAATAATATGGATCACATCAATGCAATACCCGGTATGACACTCCTCGAAGAGGGGATACACGTGGTATTAGCGCATCGGTCATCATATCCATATTCTACCCTTTCCCGCCCCGTGAAGGTAATTAAAGCGCGTGTTAGTCACGAACTCTATTGCATGCTATTACTCGTCCCATCCTATCAGTCCCAGAGGAGATTAGGACTACTATCCTAAAAGGGAGGTACTAGGCTGACCCTCAGGTTTAAAGGTAAAGACTCTAGAGCGACAAACAAAAAAACACTTAGGACTGCAATGAATGGGAAGAACATAAAGCAGATATAAGGCTCAAATATCCCTCCATAGATTATGCATATAATTATCACAACTCAAACACATGTAAGGGCAATATTAATTTCAGAATCCTAAGCATGATATCTTGGTGAATCCAGAATGCGATAGAGAAGCAGATTTGTTGCATAATTCAAAGAGGGAATCCTAAGCTATTTTTTCCTACTTATTTTAAACCTGTTGATAGTTAAGCAGCACATATAAAGAAGTATATTTCCAGTTTTAATGAATTTGGCACCTAAGGCTTGCCTAGGCGTAAGACAATGTATCAGTTTTAGAGCTATTTAGAGGAAGCTGTTTGAGTTGTATTACTAAGCATGTTGTTCTAGATGTTCAGATTTTAGAAAAAAGTTACCAAGCCATCTGAGTCTGTTTTTATCAGTAATTAAGCTAAGGATACCTAAGCGGATATGAATGCAATCCTAAAGGCATGATATCTAGTGCACAAAAAATGCAGGGTGATGTACATACAAGACCTAAACATGATTATTGTAAATGCATAAATATTTCAGTGTTTGAACATGCTTTCAGATTGTGTAGAAGATGTGAAAATGACCTCTTTATTAGCGTTGAATTTATCCTAAGGCAGGGTATCTAAGTGTGCACGGCAGTGCGTAATGTAAAGTACTAGTTATTAACGTGTTTTAACACAGGATTTTCTAAGTGATATAAGGATGAACATGCTGAAACAGTGTACATGGGACCTAAGGAGCAGGATTCCTAATGCATGGATGTGAACCTACACATGATTTCTATTGCGCAGATAAGAAGTAAAAGTCTAAAACATGGTTTCTACCCTTGTAATAATTAAGCATGCGGAGTTACCCCTCTCATTTCACTATCCAACCCCCATGAGTTGTTTACAAATTACTACAGGCCAGGAATTATGAACTACATAACCAAAAAGAAAATAAGAAGTTATTCTATAAAGAGCCTTCATTTAGGCCCAAATCATCCAAACCTCATTTCCATATAGTGTTTTAAAGCCTTTCACAATCTGGGTGTGTCAAAGTTCCCTAAGGACCTCAAGGGCTCCCGGGCAATGCTCACACCCAAACTTGGTAACCAAGAGTGGAACATGTGCAATGTGGAAATACCAGCCTTAGTGTGTCAGAGTTAAGAGGGAGATCAAGGGTCCCAAAGCAGTGCTCACACTGAGGGGGGAGAACTTAAGGTCTAAGAATCAAGGGAAGTGTAGGAGATAGGTTTGAAAAGATTTTTAGTAGAAAACAATGTTAATAGGACTTGTTTGAAATGATTTTGCAAATAAGAAAGAGTAGCAGATTTACGAAGAGTAAGGCAATTAGCAGCCCAGACATAGAACCAACAGATTCAACAACGCTCACAGAACAAAGTAAATTCATTAGTCACACACATGGGTCAAGGGGGTTTGGGAAACATAGACCATTTCGCTGCAAACACATAAACCCAGCAAAGGTCTAGGATTGGTTTAAACATGCTCGGAAACAGCTGACACTGGCATAGTCACAAAATCAGACATGAAGAACACAACTACATAGAGGGGTGATAGGGATTTGGGGTTCATGGGACATAGTAAGTATACAACAAGTAAGAGACAATTGGTAAGACATGCTCAGAAACACACATAAAAGGGGAATATACTAATCCAAAGGAAGGGGAAGGCATAATAATATGCTAGTGATGTATTCTTAATTACAAGTCTCATAAAAGAACCACAAATAGAAGCAAACCAGAAACAAAAAGAACTAAAACAATAAGAGAATCATGTTGTTGTTGGAACTTTGAATTGAAACTAGGACATACCAGTGAAGAGGAGAGAAGAAGAATAAAAAGAACAAGAGAGCACAATGGTTAGCCTTGGCTTGCAGCCTACTAACTTAGGCGATAGCAAATAGCACAAGAGAGAGAGAGCAGAGATTATTTTAGTATGAGAGATAGTTTTTGAACCCCAGTGTTCGTGTCCTTGTGTTAATGAGGGAGCACATATATATAGTTTGAAACCAGATAGAATAATAAGGTAAGAATCCAAGTCATGTAGTAACTATAGAAGTGAGTATCAATCAGCATCAATTTAGTACAAAGACTTCATGTAATTAAGGAGTCATACTCAACGATAATAGGCAGTGACGAATAAGGAAAATAATCATGTAAAACTGATTGCAACACAATAAGGAAGTAGTATGAGTATGGTATAGGTATATCACATGTAAGTAAGTCCAAGTTCAGAGTTCTTATTTAAGGAATAATATACACGAATAAATTTTGACAGCAAAATCAACCACAGAAATAAGGCAAGAAATAATTATGTTCTGGAGAATCAGTAAGGAAACCCTCGAGTGAGGTTCTAATTACAGAAATCAGTATCAATCAAATCAAAATATCACATATGAGCGGGATAGTCATGATACAAACAAGGAGAGACAGGAAATCAACATGTCTTAATTGAGGAAATACTCAAGAATCAGCAGAGAGCATTATGCACAATCAGTGAAGTATCAATCACAAGGATTCAGCGATTCACAAATAGAAAAGATCACAATATTCTGAGAATAAGCACAATAACATATAATAGATAAAAAATCAGAACCTTAAGAAGACTGGTAAGGTAAAATCATATAAAGATTAGGGATTCATATAGAATATAGTACGAATCACGATATGGGCAAAAGAAGTGAATAGTCAGGAACCCTAGCAGGTAAACATGGAATAAAACCACAAAAATCATGGAATTTCAGGAGCAATTAGTAAACATAATAGAACATCTCATCAGAAATAACTCACAACCCTATAATTAGAACTAAGAAAAATTAGGGTTTTTAACAGAATATCTCGAATAGGGAGAAAGCTTAAGCAAACGTTTAAACATAGAGACTTATAGATTAATACAAAAATCAGGAGAAAAACGCTTTTGAAAAGGGGTTTAAGAACCCTAGTTTGAAGATGAAAAGCCATTTCGGGAAAATCGGAAAACCTTTAAGAAATATAGCGTAGTAACTCAGGATACACCCAGATCTATCATAGATCTAAAGAATCGGGGGAGTCTTAAGCATTTACGGTTTCAAGGAGGACCCAGAGAGATAAGAAAAACCTCAGACGTCACTAGTTTAAACCCCAAAGGTCATAGACCTTGCTTGAACAGCCGGAGGTGGCAGGAGATGCCCGGAGGAGGATGAGCACAGGCCCAGGGAGTAGTAGAATCAACCCAGGTCTCTTGAAGACCTTAGAGATTCCAGACACCAGTGTGAGGGAACCACAAGAGGCAGGAGGATGGTGAGAGCTTCGTAGTCTCCGGCAAAGAGATGGCCGGAGAAGGCGAAGAGATTCATCGGAGCCCAAAGAGACAGGAAGTCTCTAGAACAGACTTAGAGAGAAAGAGTAGATAGATGAGGGATCGGTGAGAATGAGAGGGGTCGGGGGGTTAGTTTGAATTAATTAAGGTAACAAGGATCTGGGTCGTCGATTGAATTTGATCAACGGCTCAGATTCGTTTGGGGTTGGGCCGGGTAGGAAATTGGTTTGGGCTGGGTAGGTGATTGGGTTAAGGGTCTTGGTAAATTGGGTTGAAATCAAAATAAAAAGTGGCCAGATTATAAATACCCATAAAAATAGGTAAATAATTAATAACATAGCTAATAATTATATAAAAAAATGAAATTAATGCTAAGTAAAAAAAATTCAAGGTAATTAACTAATATTGGTATATATAAATGACTAATTATAGAATAAAAATAGCATGAATGCATAATTGGACCATAGTTACATAATTTGTGTAATTATAGCTAAATAGTGCCAAATTAGTTAATTTGCGAAATAATTAAATCCGAATATAATTAAAATAATATATTGAACTGGGGAACGTTTTGAAATTATTTATAATATAATTTATGAGTAATTATTGAATATAAATACTAAATAAATAGGAAAATGAATTGATAAAAATATGAAAAATTATGAGAAATACCATTCATTATGAAAAGTGATTTTGAAGGTAAAATGTAAGTTTGAAAATAATTTCGAGAAAAAAATAGGTATCAACACTCCCAATCACTCATCACTCGGCACTCGCACTCAATAGGTACCTGCGCTCACTGGGGTGCGTACAGACTCCGGAGGGGCTCCTACAGCCCAAGCGCTATAAACAAGCCACATCATGGCATAAATCACTCTGAGGCACTCGACCTCTCTCATATCATAACATCTCACAACATTGGCCTTCGGCCTCACTCATATCAGAACATCCTCACAACATTGGCACTCGGCCTCACTCAGTCAGACAGTCTCAGCATGCCACTCAGGCCATAAATAAAACGGGGTTCTCAACCCGAAATAGTATTTCATTTCAAGAATAGTAATATTATAAAATAAGAGTGTCAACAATTTCACAAGAAAGACTGAGTGTAAAATCACAGTTTCAAAGTAGTGAGGATATCAGTAAAATAGCCCCCAAGGGGTTAAAACAGATCGGCACTAGGCCCCAAACATGGCTTACAGCCAAAATATATCAAAACATAGTAATATTATAACGCATATGCTTTAAAAGCAGTTTCGCAACTCAATAGTTGCCTAAAATGGAACATTTTTTCAAATTTCCAATTCATGCACGCCCCACACTCGTCACCTAGTGTGTGCGTCACTCCAAATCCGTGAAAGGATGTAAAGTCCGGGGTTTCATACCCTCAGGACAGGATTTAAGGACATTACTTACCTCAAACTAACCCAAAAAGCTACTCTGCAACCCGCTTGCCTCTCGTATCAACTTCTGAGTGCTCCAAATCTACCAAGATCAGATTTTTATCATCAAATTATGCTAAAGGAATGAATTCCAATTGAAAAGTACCAATTTTAGCATAAAACCCGAAATTAGCCAAAACCCGATCCGCGGGCCTGCATCTCGGAACTCGACAAATTTTTATACCAAAATGTTCTTCATCATCTCACGAGTCCGTACATATAAAGAACGTTAAAATTGGAGTTCGTTTGACCCCTCAAATCATCTCCTAAAGGTCTCACAATTTCAAGCCCTAACTCCACCTTTTTCTGTTGATTTTCATGAATTAAAATCTGATATTTTGTTCCTTAATCACCTATGAGTTTTAGGGTCCAATATCCTTACCTCAATGAAGAACAATGATTTTCTCTCTTAAAAATCGCCTCAAAGCCCTTTTCCCTTTCAACAATGGTGTAAAAGTGGGTATTGGTCGCGGAGGGTTTATTTAAATACTGTCAAGGTTTTTATAATTTACTCATTGACTTTCCTCCCCCTTCGCGATCGCGGGCGCTCCTATGGATTCGCACAATGAACCATCCAGCCATCCACACGCGCCCAAAACCTCTGTGCGATCGCACCCAGCTATATGCGACCTCACTGGACCCCTCTTTCCTCTCTCTGCGATCGCAGGCCCTTGATGGCGATCGCACAACACAAAATTTTCCTGCCTCAACTTAACTCTACACGATCGCATAATTACCTACGCGATCGCAGTGAATAAATTTTTACTACCAAATCACCAGAAAACAACAGGTTTTTCTAAGGCTAAAAATGCCCGTTAACCACCCGAAATCAATCCCGAACCCCTCGGAACCCCAACCAAATTTACCAACAGATGATAAATGATCATTCAAACTTATTTGCACTCTCGGAACACCAAAAATAAAAGCAAAACACCAAAATCACATTGAATTTATGCCTAAGAACTTTGAAATTTCTAGATTCCACCAACGACGTCGAAACTATCCAAAACAACTCCGATTGACCGGAAATTTTGCAGACATATCCAAAATGACATTACGAATATGTTCCAACTTCCGGAATTCCATTCCGACCCAACAGCGTATTTTCCACTACCGACCGGAACTCGCCAAAAACTAACTTTCGCCAATTCTAGCCTAATTCTACAACGGACTTCACAAAAATATTACGAACACACTCCTAAGTCCCAAAATCACCTAACAAAGCTATCGGAGCCGTAAAATCCTCATTCCGGGGTCGTTTACCAATAAGTCAACACTCAGTTGACTTTTCCAACTATAAGGCTATTTTTAGAGACTAAATGTCTCAATTCTCACTACAACCATTCCGATTCCGTGCCTACCAACTCTAACACATCATAAATAGCATAACCAACCTATGACAAGGCAATAAAAGCAATAATAATGCAAATTCTAAGGAACGACCGACCGGGTCGTTACACATCTGGAGGTAGAGATTCTTTTGGTTTTGGTCACCCTCCTAGACCATACCAGTCGGCACTTCAAGCATCTCACAGTGCACCACCAGCTCCTATCAATGCACCACCATTTACTATCAGTGCACCGCCACTTCAGAGCTTCCAGGGTGGTCATTCTGTCGACATGGACAGTTTCAGGGCCAGCAGTCTCAGCAGCAGAGGTCTTGTTACTCTTGTGGTGTTCAAGGTATTATTGCTAGGTATTTCTCCCAAGCTTCTAGTAGTTCTCAGCATCCGGGTTCCCATGCCAGCTAGGGGCGGAGGTCGAGGTGCCAGAGGTGGAGGGCAGACAGTTAGAGGTGGAGGGCAGGCTATGAGAGGTAGAGGTCAGCTCGTAGTAGGTCGACCTAGAGATTTTCAGGTTGGAGGGGCTCCGCCCCGATGCTATGCTATTCCTGCCAGGCCTCTTATGCAGTTATTAAAGGTATGGTTTCAGTTTGCAGCAGAGATACTTTGGTTTTATTTGATCTGGGATCTACATTCTCCTATGTGTCTTCATATTTTTCTTCTTATCTGATTATGCCCCATGATTCCCTGAGTACTCCTATATATGTATCTACACCGGCGGGTGATTCTATTGTGGTAGATCGAGTTTACCGTTCATGCTTAGTGGTTATTGGTGGTCTGGAGACTCATGTAGATCTCTTGCTTCTTGATATGGTTGATTTCGATGTCATCTTGGGATGGATTGGTTATCTCCCTACCATGTTATTCTGGACTGTCATGCCAAGACTGTGACCTTGGCCTTACCGGGAGTACCTCGATTGGAGTGGAGAGAGACTCCTAGTCATTCTTCCGGTAGAGTTATTTCATATATGAAGGCTCGACGCATGGTCAAGAAGGGTTGTTTGGCCTATTTGGCCTATGTTCGTGATTCTAGTACCGAGGTTCCTTCTATGGAGTTTGTGCCCGTGGTTCATGAGTTTCCATAGGTATTCCCTGCTGACTTGCTGGGTATGCTACCTGACAGGGATATTGACTTTTGCATTGATTTGGATCCGGGCACTCAGCCCATTTCTGCACCGCCATATCGTATGGCCCCGCCAGAGTTAAAGGAGTTAAAAGATCAGTTGCAGGATTTGCTAGCTAAAGCTTCATTAGGCCTAGTGTTTCTCCTTGGGGTGCCCTAGTGTTGTTTGTTAAGAAGAAAGATGGCTCAATGAGGATGTGTATTGACTACCGGCAATTGAACAAGGTTACTATCAAGAATAAGTATCCATTGCCGAGGATCGATGATTTATTCGACCAGCTTCAGGGTGCTACAGTGTTTTCCAAGATTGATTTGAGATTTGGCTACCATCAGTTGAGGATTAGGGCATCCGATGTCCATAAGACAGCTTTCTGCACTCGGTATGAGCATAATGAGTTCTTAGTGATGTCATTCGGGTTGACAAATGCCCCCGCTGCTTTTATGGAGTTGATGAACTGAGTGTTCAGGCCTTATTTGGACTCGTTCGTTATTGTTTTCATTGATTATATTTTGATTTACTTCCGCAGCCGAGAGGAGCATGAGCAGCACCTTCGAGTCGTCCTCCAGACTCTGAATGATAGTCAGTTGTATGCCAAATTTTCCAAGTGTGAGTTCTGGTTGAGTTCGGTAGCATTTTTGGGTCATGTGGTGTCGGCAGAGGGTATTCAGGTGGATCCCATGAAGATTTCAGTAGTCAGAGATTGGCCTAGACCCACTTCAGCTACAGAGATTCGGAGTTTCTTGGGCTTAGCAGGTTATTATCGCCGATTTGTGGAGGGTTTTTCATCTATTGCAGTCCCGATGACCAGATTGACTCAGAAGGGTGCCCAGTTCAGGTGGTCGGATGAGTGTGAGGCGAGCTTTCAGAATCTCAAGACAGCCTTGACCACGGCACCGGTGTTAGTTTTACCCACACGTTCAAGGCCATATACCGTGTGTTGTGATGCTTCATGAGTGGGGCTTGGTGCAGTGTTGATGCAGGATGGCAAGGTTATAGCATATTCTTCTCGTCAGTTGAAGATTCATGAGAAGAACTATCCAGTTCATGATTTGGAGTTAGCAACCATTGTACATGCGCTGAAGATTTGGAGGCATTACCTGTATGGTGTATCCTATGAGGTGTTCACTGATCATAAGAGTTTGCAGTATCTGTTTAAGCAGAAAGAGTTGAATATGAGGCAGAGGAGATGGTTAGAGCTGTTGAATGATTACGACATTACCATTCTATATCATCTGGGGAAGGCCAATGTGGTGGCTGATGCTTTGAGCCGGAAGTCAGCCAGCATGGGTAGTCTTGCTTATATACCGGCCGGGGAGCGACCGCTTGCCTTAGATGTTCAGGCCTTGGCCAATCGATTCATGAGAGTGGATGTTTCAGGGACTGGCAATGTTTTGGCTTATACTGTGGCTCGTTCTTCATTTTTTGATCGTATTCGAGACCGGCAATATGATGATCATCATTTATGTGTTCTTAGAGATACGGTCCGGCACGGAGGTGCCGTTGATGATGATGGAGTCTTGAGGATGCAGGGTCGTGCTTGTGTGCCTGATGTTGATGGTATTCGAGAGTTGATATTGTAGGAGACCCATAGTTCCCGGTATTCCATTCATCTGGGTGCCACAAAGATGTACCAGGATTTGCGGCATTATTATTGGTGGTGGAGGATGAATAAAGACATTGTGGAATAAGTAGCTCCGTGCTTGAACTGTCAGCAGGTTAAGTACGAGCACCAGTGACCCGGTAGTTTGATGCAGCAGATTGAACTTCCCGAGTGGAAGTGGGAGTGTGTTACCTTAGATTTCGTAGTTGGACTCCCACAGACTCAGAGGATGTTTGATGCGGTGTGGGTCATTGTGGATAGGCTGACTAAGTCAGCACACTTCATTCCTGTATCAGTTTTGTATTCTTCAGAGAAGTTGGAAAAAATCTACATTAGGGAGATTGTTCGCTTGCATGTGGTGCCCGTGTCTATTATCTCTGACCGAGGTACTCAGTTTACCTCCCATTTCTTGAGAGTATTTCAGCGAGAGTTGGGCACAGGGGTTGAGTTAAGCACAACATTTCATCCTCAGACAGACGGGCAGCCCGAGCGTACCATTCAGATCTTGGAGGATATGTTGCGAGCATGTGTCATTGACTTTGGAGGTTCACGGGACAAGTTTTTGCCTTTAGTTGAATTTTCCTACAACAACACCTACCATTCAAGCATTCAGATGGCTCCTTATGAGGCAGTGTATGGTAGACGATGTCGGCCACCAGTCGAATTGTCACGACCCAAATTCCTACTCAGGTCGTGATGGCGCCCAACACCGAAGTCGGGCAAGCCGACACTAGTTACTAACAAAATTACTTAAAAAAATGAGATGTTCGAATACTTATCCAGTTTTAATTTAAGCAGTCCTTAAATGAAAGTGAGGAAATGAGGCAATGTAATTTAAAGTAACTCAAAAATCGTTCGCCAGCATAAACAGAGTAGTATAATACTAGCGAATAAACTACGTGTTCCAAGACCTAGTGTCACAAGTCCACGGGCGACTAGTGGAATATACAAATAGACGAAATGAATGTACAACTGTCTGAAAGGGGGTAGACAGAAATATCCCAAAAATAATAGAAACTCCACAGTGCCGCTGCAGAATGCCAGGAAGAGCAGCTCACCATGTAGTCAAATCCCGGTAGTGCTCTCAGCGACGAGCACCCAAATGGTGACCAGGTGCAACAACCTCAGAACCTGTACAATTAAGTACAGAAGTGTAGCATGAGTACATATAAACAAATATATACCCAGTGAGTATCTCGTCTAAACTCGAAGAAGTAGTGACGAGAGGTAGACGTGTTACTCACTAGGGTCGTCATCAATAATATGATTTAATGAACCTAAACAGTAATAACATTTATGGAAAGCAAGTAGACATGAAGCATCAGTATATAAAGATAATGATCTCCCTGCAAGGGCCAATTAACAATATTTAACAAAAATCACTCGTTTCTCTCACAGAACAATTTAATTGGTAAGAATAATAATAAGACTCTCAATCAAGCACATATCATAATATATGCCGAGGCAAACGGCCGAGGCGACGCAGAAATTTAAATGTGCACTGCCGAGGGTCGAGCGACACGAACCATAGATGCATCTATTACCCCACCCGCGAATCGATCATGCGATGAGGTTGACATAAATATAAGGCTACCCCGCTCACGAATTATACATGCGACACGGGGGCTCGTAGACATACACAGAATTATCAGGAAATTCGGGAATTTATCATGGACTATTCTCAAATTCAAGGATTTAAGCATTTAACTTACACATAGCTTCCGAAATTCTCATGTCAATTTCAAGGATAATAAGCAACCAGGAACACAAGTAAAGATGCAGGTAAGGCACATAGAGGCATGCTTGTCAAATCCTAAATTCTACCCGACACAACAAAGTAGTAGCTACGCACGGACTCTCGTCACTTTGCGCGTACGTAGCCCCCGCAATAATGACAATTCAATGATTTACATTTACCTATGGGGACAATTCCCTCTTACAAGGTTGGAAAGGAGACTCACCTCACGTAGAATCTACTTCCCGGCCAAGATCGCGCCCGAAACTCCAACTTTACACCCGAGGACTCGAAACTAGTCAAATGATATATAAATACGTCAATTCATGCTCAAAGTATGGAAATTCTCCTACTTATTTAGTAAATTCACTATTCTTGAAAAATTTCCAAAATACACCCTCGGGCCCACATGCTCGGATGCCGGAAATTTTCAAACATAACACTCACCCATAGCCTAGGGTCATTAATATATAATTTTTATACGATTTCATGGTAAAAAAGTGGTGAGTTTCCCTAAAGTTCATCAACCCTAGGTTTTCACTCTAACCCCTTTGATTTCCACAAATTAGATGTTAATCTACCTAAGTTTTGGTGTAATAATCTAACATTTAAATAGAATTTACTTACCTCTTAGCAGCTAGGCCGGACACCCCTCTTGGAAGCTCTCAAAATCGCCAATGGTGGGGAAGAAAATGGTGAAAAATGGGGGAATCCCGTATTAAATGAACCACTGCCTTCAGTGATTCTCGTACCTGCGGTCCCTCACCTACGGCCAAGAGGTCGCACCTGCGAAGAAGGCCAAGGGAGCCTGGGACCGCACCTGCGAAGGGACTTCCACACGGGTGGGTCTGCACCTGCGAACAAACCATGCACCTGCGAGGTCGCGCCTGCGAGAGAAGGTCCGCACCTGCGAAATTGGATGGGAAAGGATGGGCCCGCACCTGCGAGGCTTGTACCGCAGGAGCGGTCCCGCACCTGTGGACCGCACCTGCGGTCACACCAGATCAGGTGCACCAGCTGCATTTTCTGCTGGTTTTTGGCCTCGTGTGGTGTCTGGGAGGCAGCTGGGCCCACCCGAGCCCCCGTCCAATTATACCAACAAGTCCTAAATCATAATACAAACTCGCTTGAGCCTTCGGAACACCCGAAACAACGCTAAATCTCAAAATCACCCCTCAAAACCCCTAGGTTCAAACTTAAAAATTTCTAAGTTCTTGAATTCGGTTTCATTGCGCTGAACCGACCTATACTACTCGGAATGACACCAAATTTTGCAGGAAAGTCATGAATGACATAACGGAACTAGTCCCAGTCTCAGAACTCCGTTCGGAACTCGATAACATAAAATCACATTCCACACCAAATTTCAAACTTAAGGAAACTCTATTTCACTATTTGGCGCCGAAACGCTCTCAGGTCATCAAAAACACATTCCGGACATACGTACAAGTCCGAAATCATCATACGAAGCTACTGAAATCATCAAAACTTGATTCTGAGGTTGTTTACTCTAAATGTTGACCGAAGTCAAACTTGGCCTTAAAAGCCAACCTTAAGGAACCAAGTGTTCCTATACCATTCTAAACACTTCCAAATCCCGAACCACCCATCCCCGCAAGTCACAAATCATGATACGCCGCTACGGGAAGTATTATTTGGGGAATCGGGGTTCCGAATACGCAAAACGACCGGTCGGGTCATTACATTCTCCACCTCTTAAACAAACGTTAGTCCTTGAACGGGTCTAGAATTATACCTGTAGTGCTGAATATGTGTGGATATCTGCTCCGCATGTCCTCCTCGGACTCCCCAGTCGCCTCCTCGACCAGTTAGCCTCGCCACTGGACCTTTACTGTAGAAATTTTCTTACATCTCAATTGGCGGTCCTGTCTATCAACAATAGCAACTGGCTTCTCCTCCTAGCCTAACCTCTCATCCAACTGAATAGTACTGAAATCGACCACGTGAGAGAAATCGGCGTGGTATCTCCGGAGCATGGATACGTGGAATACCGGATGGACTCCTGATAAGCTGGGAGGTAAGGCAAGATCATAATCAACCTCTCCAACTCTCCTCAATAACTCGAAAGGACCTATGAACCTCGGGCTCAGCTTACCCTTCTTCCTGAATCTCATAATACCCTTCATCGGCGAAACCTTCAGCAAAACCTTATCTCCCTCCATAAATGACACATCACGTGCCCTCTAATCTGTGTAGCTCTTCTGTCTAGATTGTGCTGTGCGGGGCCTCTCCTGAATTAACTTCACCTTCTCTAAAGCATCTCTCACCATGTATATACCATATAACTTAGCCTCACCAGGCTCAAACTACCCGATAGGGGAACGACATCGCCGACCATATAAAGCCTCAAATAGAGCCAACTCGATGCTGGACTGGTAACTATTATTGTAGGCAAACTCGGCCAAAGGCAAGAATTGGTCCCACTGGCCTCCAAAGTCAAGCACACATACTTTGAGCATGTCCTCCAATATCTAAATGGTACGCTCCTACTGACCATCAGTCTGTGGATGAAATGCTGAGCTGATATCAACCTGAGTATCCATCTCTCTGTGCAATGCTCTCCAGAAGTGCGAGGTGAACTAAGGTCCTTGATCAGATATAATGGACACCGGTACACCGTGCAACCGGACTATCTCTCGAATGTAGAGCTGAGCTAACCTCTCAGAAGTGTAAGTAGTAGCCACAGGGATGAAATGCGCCGATTTGGTTAATCTATCCACAATAACCCAAACCGCGTCAACCTTCCGCAACGTCCGTGGCAACCCAACCACAAAGTCCATAGTGATGTGCTCCCACTTCCACTCAGGAATGGGCATCTGCTGAAGTAGGCCCCCTGGCCTCTGGTGCTCATATTTAACCTACTGGCAATTAACACACCTAGCCACATACTTCACAATGTCCCTCTTCATCCGTCTCCACCAGAAGTGCTGCTTCATATCACGATACATCTTTGTAGCACCAGGATGAACAGAATGCCGAGAATTGTGTGCCTCCTCTAGAATCCTCTGCCTCAATCCATCAACATTAGGAACGCACAATTGATCCTGAAGTCTCAGAACACCATCCTCGCCAATAGTAACCTCTTTGGCACCACCCTGAACCACTGTCTCCCGTAGTTCTGCCAAACATGGGTCATCATACTGTCGAGCCTTAATCTCCCCCAATAATGAAGACTGAGCACCCACATAAGCTAGAACTCGACGAGGCTCTGAAAGAACTAATCTCACCAAGTGATTGGCCAAGGACTGAATGTCCAAGGCTAATGGTCTTTCCTCTGTTGCAATATAGGCCAAACTACTCATACTCTCCGCCTTCCTACTCAAAGCATTTGCTACTACATTCGCCTTGCCCTGACGATAGAGAATGGTGATGTCATAATCCTTTAGTAACTCAAGCCACCTGCGCTGCCTCAAATTAAGATCCCTCTGCTTGAACAAGTGTTGCAGGCTGCGGTGGTTTGTATACACCTCACAAGACACCCCATATAAGTAATGCCTCCAAATCTTAAGAGCATGGAAAATCGTCGCCAACTCCAAATCGTGCACAGGGTAATTCTTCTCATGAACCTTCCGCTGGCGTGAAGCATAAGCAATAACTCTCCCTTCCTACATTAATAAACACCTTAAGCCAATGCGTGAAGCATCGCAATACACCATATACATCTCCGAACCGGAAGGAAATACTAGAACTGGTGCCGAAGTCAATGCAGTCTTGAGCTTCTGAAATCTCGCCTCACACTCATCGGACCATCGAAATGGAGCATTTTTCTGAGTCAATCTAGTCAATGGGGCTGCAATGGATGAAAATCCCTCCACAAATCGCCGATAGTAGCCTGCTAGACCCAAGAAACTCATGATCTCTGTCGTTGAAGTAGGACGTGGCCAACTCTGAACTGCCTCAATCTTCTTAGGATCAACCTTGATACCCTCTCCAAATACCACATGCCTCAAGAATGCCATGGAGTCCAACCAAAACTCACACTTGGAGAACTTAGCATATAGTTTTTGTTCTCGCAAGGTCTGGAGCACAACTCTCAAATGCTGCTCGTGCTCTCCCATGCTTCTTGAGTAAATCAAAACGTCATCAATGAAAACGATGACAAAGGAATCAATACATGGCCTGAACACCCTGTTCATCAAGTCCATAAATATTGTCGGGGCATTAGTCAAGCCAAAGGACATCACCAAGAACTCATAATGGCCATATCTCGTACGAAAAGTCGTCTTCGGAACATCCGAAGCCCGAACCTTCAGCTGATGATACCCCGATCTCAAGTCAATTTTTGAAAATACCTTGGCACCCTGTAATTGGTCAAAAAAGTCATTGATACACGGCAATGGATACTTGTTCTTAATATTTACCTTGTTCAACTGGCGGTAATCAATACACATCTGCATAGACCCATCTTTCTTTTTTACAAATAGAACTGGAGCACCCCATGGTGATACACTCAGCCTGATAAACCCCTTAGACAACAACTCCTCAAGTTGCCCCTTCAACTCCTTTGGAGCCATACGGTACGGGGGAATAGAAATAGGCTGAGTGCCTGGAGCCACATCAATACAAAAATCGATATCTTGATTCGGAGGCATGCCCGGAAGGTCTGAAGGAAAGACACATCCGCAAATTCTCAAACAACTGGAACTGAATCAATCATTGGAAAATCGGCGGTGGTGTCCCGCACATAAGCAAGATACGCCAAACAACCCTTCTCGACCATATGTCGAGCCTTCAGGAAGGAAATAACTTTACTGGCTGCACTAACTGAGGAACCTCTCTATTCTAGCCTAGGCAACTCGAGCATGGCCAAAGTAACTATATTGGCATGGAAATCCAAGATGGCATGATGAGGAGATAGCCAATCCATTCCCAGTATGATCTCAAAATCAACCATGTCGAGCAATAGAAGGTTCTCTCTAGTCTCGAACCCACAAAAGGTGATCACACAAGACTGATAGACCCGGTCTACCACCACAGAATCGCCCACAGGAGTGGACACATATATAGGATAATCCAAGGACTCGTGAGGGACATCTAGAAAACAAGCAAATAAGGCTGACACATATGAATAAGTGGATCCTGGATTAAATAGCACTGATGCCTCCCTACCACATACTGAAATAGTACTTGTGATCACAGCGTCTAAGGCCACTGCATCTGCTCGGGCCGGAATAGTATAGAATTTGGCTGGAGTACCTGAAGGCTGACCTCCGCTAAACTGAATAGGAGCTAACTGAGCTCCCCCTAACTGGCCTCCACCTCTGGGATGACCTCTACCAGTCTGTCCTCTACCTCTGGGTGGACGGAGCGCTGGTGCTGAGTATGTAGGTTGATAACTCTGCTGAACAACCTTGCCCCAAAGTCTGGGACAAGTCCTCCTCATGTGGCCTGAATCCCCACACTCATAGCATCTCACTGGTGGCATGGCCTGCTGCTCTGAAGAAGAAGGACCCTGAAAAGCTGGGGGACGTGAGAAACCTCTGGCATAGCACTGAAGTAGGGACTGGGAGAACCCTGATGACCTGAATACCCGCCGGAGGAACCCTGGATTGCTGGTGGGCGATAAGAACCATCCGGCATGGCACTGAAATAAGGCCTCACTGGAGCACCACGGGGAGGCGGTGGAGGAGCTGAATATAGAGGCCTGCTAGGCTGGCCTCTGATGAACTGATCCCTGCCCCTACCTGGGGCGCCTCGAAAATCTCTAGAAAATCTAACTCTCTTATCTGGCTGACCCTGCTCCCTGCCCCTCGATCGGTAACCCTTAATCTGGCGAGCTATCTCGACCACAAGCTGATAAGGAGTACCCATCTCCACCTCTCGGGCCATACTGGCCCTAATACCTGAGTGCAGCCCAGCTACAAATCTCCGCACTCTCTCAGCCTCCGTAGGAAGAATCATAAGGGCATGACGGGATAACTCTGAAAACCTGGCCTCGTAGTCTGTCACTGACATCTTCCCCTACTCCAGCTGCTCAAACTGATACCGCAGGTCTTTTCTCTCAGAGGGTGGAATATACATTTCCAGCAATAGCTGAGTGAACTGCTCCCATGTAAGAGGAAGGGAACCTGCTGGCCTACCCAGGATGAATGACTGCCACCATCTGCCGGCCCTGCCCTCTAGCTGAAAAGTAGTGAAATCAACTCCGTGGGACTCCAAAATCCTCATGTTGTGCAGTTTGTCCCTGCACCTATCAATAAAGTCCTGGGCATCCTCGCCCCTCTCACCTGCGAAGACACGAGGGTGCAATCTATTCCATAAATCAAGAAACTTCTGTGGATCGTCGTCCATAGCTGGTCTAAGCTCAGGTCCTACCGCTGGCTATGTTCCACCCACGGGCAGAGTACCCGGAGTCTGATATACTGTCGTTGCATGA
The DNA here is from genome assembly GCA_005239525.1 of Nicotiana knightiana. NCBI lineage: Eukaryota > Viridiplantae > Streptophyta > Magnoliopsida > Solanales > Solanaceae > Nicotiana > Nicotiana knightiana. The sequence goes on from ML375079.1 coordinate 49,496, forward strand.
CCTGCGGCCTGGGTGGTAGGGGTCTGAACTCCCCCTCCCGCCTGAGATGTAGCAGGATCCACTGGAAATAAACCAACCTGAGTCATATTATCCATGAACCGCATCATACGGCCCATGACCTCCTGGAAGCCTGGTGCAGTCATAAAATCTATCGGAGCTAGATCTGCTGGGGGCACCTCACCCTGCTCCTCAGGGATAGGATCCTCTGGGGGTGCTAATGGGGTAACTCTGGGACGCCCTCGTCCCCTACCTCGGGTCGGTGCCCTCCCCTAGCCTCTGCCACAGCCTGGGACTATGGGGGTATCGGCATCTCACAGGCCTAGAATATCAGTTGCACAAGTCCTCACCATATGTGAGAGAATAGAAGAGTGAGATTTAGTAAAACCGTCGAGAGCACGATGGGATAAGAATAAAGAGAGATTTTCCTAACACCCTGTAGCCTCCCGAAGATAAATACAAACGTCTTCGTATCGATCCGCAATGCTCTACTAGGTTTGCCTGTGACTTGTGAGACCTACGTGAACCTAGAGCTCTAATACCATATTGCCACGACCCAAATTCTTGCTCAGGTCGTGATGGCGCCCAACACCGAAGTCAGGCAAGCTGACACTAGTTACTAACAAAATTACTTAAACAAATGAGATGTTCGAATACTTATCTAGTTTTAATTTAAGCAGTCCTTAAATGAAAGTGAGGAAATGAGGCAATGTAATTTAAAGTAACTCAAAAATTATTTGCCAGAATAAACAGATTAGTATAATACTAGCGAATCAACTACGTGTGCCAAGACCTAGTGTCACAAGTCCACAGGTGACTAGTGGAATATACAAATAGACGAAATGAATGTACAACTGTCTGGAAGGGGGTAGACAGAAATATCCCAAAAATAATAGAAACTCCACAGTGCCACTACAGAATGCCAGGAAGAGCAGCTCACCGTGTAGTCAAATCCCGGTAGTGCTCTCAGCGACGAGCACCCAAATGGTGACCAGGTGAAACAACCTCAGAACCTGTACAATTAAGTACAGAAGTGTAGCATGAGTACATATAAACAAATATGTACCCAGTGAGTATCCCGTCTAAAGAAGAAGTAGTGACGAGAGGTAGACGCGTTACTCACTAGGGTCGTCATCAATAATATGATTTAATGAATCTAAACAGTAATAACATTTAGGGAAAGCAAGTAGACACGAAGCATCGGTATATGAAGATAACGATCTCCCTGCAAGGGCCAACTAACAATATTTAACAAAAATCACCCGTTTATTTCTCACAGAACAATTTAATTGGTAAGAATAATAATAAGACTCTCAATCAAGAACATAGCATATAATATGCCGAGGCATACGGCCGAGGCGACGCAGAAATTTAAATGTGCACTGCCAAGGGTCAAGCGGCACGAACCATAGATGCATCTATTACCCCGCTCGCGAATCGATCATGCGATGCGGTTGACATAAATATAAGGCTACCCCGCTCACGAATTATACATGCGACACGGGCGCTCGTAGACATACACAGAATTATCAGGAAATTCGGGAATTTATCATGGATTATTCTCAAATTCAGGGATTTAAGCATTTAACTTACACATAGCTTCTGAATTTCTCATGTCAATTTCAAGGATAATAAGCAACCAGGATCACAAGTAATGATGCAGGTAAGGCACAGAGAGGTATGCTTGTGAAATCCTAAATTCTACCCGACACAGCAAAGTAGTAGCTACGCACGGACTCTCGTCACTTTGCGCGTACGTAGCCCCCACAATAAGGACAATTCAATCATTTACATTTACCTATAGGACAATTCCCTCTTACAAGGTTAAAAAGGAGACTCACCTCGCGTAGAATCTATTTCCCGGCCAAGATCGCGCCCGAAACTCCAACTTTACACCCGAGGACTCGAAACTAGTCAAATGATATATAAATACGTCAATGCATGCTCAAAGTGTGGAAATTCTCCTACTTATTTAGTAAATTCACTATTCTTGAAGAAATCCCGAAATACACCCCGGGCCCACATGCTTGGATTTCGGAAATTTTCGAAGATAACACTCACCCATAGCCTAGGGTCATTAAAATATAATTTTTATACGATTTCATGGTAGAAAAGTGGTGAGTTTCCCTAAAGTTCATCAACCCTAGGTTTTCACTCTAACCCCTTAGATTTTCACTAATTAGATGTTAATCTACCTAAGTTTTGGTGTAATAACCTAACATTTAAATAGAATTTACTTACCTCTTAGCAGCTAGGCCGAACACCCCTCTTGGAAGCTCTCAAAATCGCCTATGGTGGGGAAGAAAATGGTGAAAAATGGGGGAATCCCGTATTAAATGAACCACTGCCTTCAGTGATTCTCGCACTTGCGGCCATTGGACCGCACATGTGGTCCCTCACCTGCGGCCAAGCGGTCGCACCTGCGAAGAAGGCCAAGGGGGCCTGGGACCGCACCTGCGAAGGGACTTCCGCACCGGCGGGTCCGCACCTGCGGACAAACCCCGCACCTGCGAGGTCGCACCTGTGAGGTTGCGCCTGCGAGAGAAGGTCCGCACCTGCGGAATTGGACGGGAAAGTCTAGGCCCGCACCTGCGGTTACACCAGATCAGGTGCACCAGCTGCATTTTCTGCTGGTTTTTGGCCTCATGTGGTGTCCGGGAGGCAGCTGGGCCCACCCGAGCCCCCGTCCAATTATACCAACAAGTCCTAACTCATAATACAGACTCGCTCAAGCCTTCGAAACACTTGAAACAACGCTAAATCTCAAAATCACCCCTCAAAACCCCTAGGTTCAAACTTAAAATTTCTACGTTCTTGAATTCGGTTTCATTGCGCTAAACCGACCAATATTACTCAGAATGACGCCAAATTTTGCAGGCAAGTCATGAATGACATAACGGAATTATTCCCGGACCTCGATAACATAAAATCACATTCCAAACCAAATTTCAAACTTAAGGAAACTCTATTTTGCTATTTGGCACCGAAACGCTCTCGGGTCATCAAAAACCTATTTCAGACATACGTACAAGTCCGAAATCATCATACAAAGCTACTGAAATCGTCAAAACTTGATTCCGAGGTCGTTTACTCAAAATGTTGACCGAAGTCAAACTTGGCCTTAAAAGCTAGACTTAAGGAACCAAGTGTTCCTATAACATTCTAAACACTTCAAAATCCTGAACCACCCATCCCCGCAAGTCACAAATCATAATATGCCGCTACGGGAAGTATTATTTGGGGAATTGGGGTCCGAATACACAAAATGACCGATCGGGTCGTAACACAGGTGGTTCGAGCTGGGAAAGGCTAGATTGTTGGGTTCAGAGTTAGTTCAGGATGCCTTGGATAAGGTGAAGATCATTCAGGATAGACTTCGCACAGCTCAGTCCAGGAAGAAGAGTTATGCAGACCGTAGAGTTCGGGATTTGACATTCATGGTTGGGGACCGGGTATTTCTTCGAGTGTCGCCCATGAAGGGCGTGATGAGCTTCGAAAAGAACGGCAAGTTGAGCCCCAGGTACATTGGTCCATTTGAGATTCTGGATAAGGCAGGAGAGGTGGCCTACATACTTGCTTTACCACCGAGTTTATCAGTCGTGCATCCGGTGTTTCATGTATCTATGCTTCGAAAATATGTTGTCGATCCATCTAATGTGCTTGACTTCAACAATGTCCAGTTGGACAAGGATTTGACTTATGAGGAGGAGTCGGTAGCCATATTAGCTCAGCAGGTTCGTCAATTAATATCGAGGAGTTATCCTTCGATTCATGTTCAGTGGAGAGGTCAGCATGTTGAGGCAACTACCTGGGAGTCCGAGTCCGATATGTGGAGCCGATATCCCCATCTTTTCCCCGATTCAGGTACCATTATATGTCCGTTCGAGGACGAACGTTTGTTTTAGAGGTGGAGATTGTGATGACCCAAAAGGTAATCTCGTGTATTTCTAGCTAAATCTGTGTTCCGAGGTCATGAAAACCTCCTTATATCTCACGTGCGTGTGCAGCCCGGGCGTATAGCCGGGAGGCTGTTATGTGAAAAACTGATAAAATTGATATTTTTGTGTTGAAATTTTGATACAGTTAACTTTGGTCAACATTTTGGTAAACAGACCCGGAACCGTGATTTGACGGTCCCGGCGGGTCCGTAGGAAAATATGGGAATTGCGCGTATGCCCGAAATCGAATTCTGAGGTCCCAAGTCCGAGAAATGAATTTTTAAAGAAAATTATTTTTTTGAAAAATGTAAAGGTTTTTGAAAATGAAATTTTACGTGAAACCTGTAGTATCGGGCCTGCATCTTGGTTCCGGAGCCCAGTACAGGTTCGATAGGATTTATATGTGTTATCTGTGAAGTTTGGTAAGAAACGGACTTGGTTTTACGTGATTCGGATAAAAAATGCAAATTTGAAGTTTAAGAAGTTTTTGAGAAATTTCATTGACTATGAGGTTTAATTCGATGTTTATGATGTTATTTTGGTGATTTGATTACACGAATAAGTTTGTAGGATGTTTTTGAGATACTGTGTATATTTGGTTTTGAGCCCCGAGGACTCAGGTGAGTTTCGGGTAGGTGTCGGAGTGCAAAACTTGGTAAAAATCTGGTGTTTGGATGTTGTATCTGGTGCCCAGGCCTTTTGACCTTCGCGATCGCAGTTCACTAAGTGCGATCGTAATGTGCAATTAGGCAGGAGCGGAAATTAACCCTACGCGAACGCAGGGCTCCAACCACGAACGTGGAGCTTTGGGGGTACTGCTCTCCGCGAACGTGACAAGCCTCATGCGAATGCGTAGTACATTAGGGGGTCTGGGGATTGGGTAGATGTAGCTCTTCGCGAACACGACCAATGGCTCGCGAACATGGCCAATGGCTCGCGAACGCGTAAGCCTGGAAGGTCAAATCTTCACAAACGTAGCCAAAAGCTCGCGATCGCATAGGCTAATAAATCAAACCTTCGGGAACGCGGCCTAGAGCCCGCGAACGCGAAGAACAAAATTTGCCCAGTTGTTTTTAAGTTCAAAACATAATGTATTGCGGGAAATTGTCCATTTTTCATAAACCACTTCTTCTCCACACCTCTTAGGCGATTTTTGAAGAGTTCCTTCACCATAATCTCTTAGGTAAGTAATCTTTGACTTGTTTTCTTCCATTTTTATCAACATCCACTAGATTCTAGGCCTAAAAACATGTGATTAAGGGTAGAAAATTAGGGATTTGGGTAGAGTTAGGGATTTTTGATTATTTGGGAATTTGACCTCATTTTGGGATCGGATTTCAAAACAAATTACATATTCAGGCTCGTGGGTGATCGGGTTTTGGTCCGAACCTCGTGTTTTGACCAAGCGGATCTGGGGTCGATTTTTGGGTTTTTGAGAAGAATGTTGAGAATTCTATAATTAATCCTTGGAATTGAATCGTTTAGCATTTATTGATGTTATTGGGTCAATTATGTCTAGATACGATTGATTTGGAGTCCGGTTCGAAAGGAAAAGCGGTGCTAGAGGCTTGATTTGGATTCTTGGAGTCGAGGTAAGTGTTTGGTCTAACCTTAGCTTGAGGGAATAGGTGTTGAGTAATATGTGCTACGTGTTTATTCCATGTTCAATGTATAGGTGAGGTGACGAGTACCTATGCATTGTTGTCAAGCATGCTCGTGAGTCGATTTTTATGATATATGTGTTTTGTCTTCTATATTCATTGTGTTATGAAGTAGATTTCATTTTGGAGGTTATTCAATTGTTGGAAATACTTGATTGTGAACACTTTTGATTAATTGTTCGGTTGGGGATTATTTTGTTAAGTTATACACTTGAGTGAGACTGGTTATAGATGTGTCCCTTGCCGGAACGGTAATATCTCTGTTATTGTTCCCTTGCCGGGATGTTGTGACTTATGATTTATGTTATTGATTTTCCTTGCCAAACTGTTGTTCTTGATATTGTTTGGGTGAGGAAGAGTGTAAAGCACGAAGGGTGATGCCGTGTATTTATTTATTACATTGTGAGGATGAGAGTGTAAAAGCACGAAGGATCATGCCGTGCCGTTTTTATTTAATTATTGCTTTGGTGAGGATGAGAGTAAAAGCACGAAGGGTGATGCCGTGCACTTGTTTTGGTGAGGATGAGAGTAAAAGCACGAAGGGTGATGCCGTGCACTTGTTTTGGTGAGGATGAGAGTAAAGTACGAAGGGTGATGTCGTGCACTTGTTTGTTCTATGTGGTTACTTCCTGTTGCTATTTTTGGTACTTAGAATGTTGCTTTGTTCTGTGATTCAGTAATTGTTTTACCCTTTTCCCTAGCATGTTCTCCCCCGCTTTACACTTAACTGTTTATTTCCTGTAGTTATTCCTGTTATATATTATTGATTTGCACAGGTGTTTATTACTTGTCGTGTCCTAGCCTCGTCACTACTTCTCCGAGGTTAGGCTCGGCACTTACTCAGTGCATGGGGTCAGTTGTACTGATGCTACACCTGCACTTTTTTATGTTGTACAGATTACGGTACCAGACCCGGTGGGCATTTATCGAGAGAGTATCCTTCAGTCCACATGCGACACTAAGGTAGTCTTGCAGGCGTCTGCAGTCCTTGGCGTCACCTCCTATCTCTTTCCTTTCTATGTCTTTCCTTTGTATTTCTGAGACATTTGTATATGTTTATTCAGACACTTTGTTTTTAGTAATCTTAGACAGTTCGTGAAGTTGTGAAACCAGTTCTGGGGGTTTATTAAGGATTTTGTAATGTTAATTACTTAAGTTATTGGATTTCATGGTTTCCGTACTCTTATTCATATTTGTTCTCATTATTTCTTCATTTCAAATGTCTAGTAACAAGGAAATAAGTATATTGACTGGAACGTTGGCTTGTTTAGCGGGTTCAACGTTAGACGCCATCACAGTCTCGATAGTGGGATTTCGGGTCGTGACAGCTCTGTGATATTACCCTACTTTTTCCTATTAGGTTTTCCGCTTTTTGTGTCTATTTTGTTAACTCTTTCAAATCATTTACTATGAGTTCTATGTGAACCCCTGATTTATGTGATTTTACCCTATGTTTGCTTGTTAGGATTTCTGGCATAGGCTATTTCTGCCTATTATGTGTTTATTCCTAGAACATTTGTGGGGATTTCCTCTAGTTCGTACTATTTCCTAGTTGAATCCCCTATTCTAAGTGATTTTAACTTTGCTATGATGATTAGGGTTGCTGACTTTACCCTATATTGTGATTTGCCTTGTTTATCTGCAGTAATTTGTGTTATTTCCTCTCATCAGTACCTTCTCTTAATTTGAATCCCTGATTTATGTGATTCTTTCACACTATCCTTGTTTATGTTATGTTTGTTTCGCTCAGTTGTGATACTTACCTTTGGTCAGTGTTACCTTTTAATGGAATCCCTGATTCCCTTGTGATTGGTACACTCTACTGATTTCAACCTCTATATATTATCTTGCCTTGTTTTGTGGTTGACCATGCTGTCAACTCGATTCTTAGACATTTTCATTAATTAGAACTTGTCGAACCTAGCCTCTATTACATGATCTGAGCTATGTTTATTTCCGTATGTGTCACGTTCAGTCTTACATGATTCCATTCCTTATTTGCCACTGTCTATTACCGTTTGAGTCTAATTCCTTGATTAAAGGAAGTGCTTATGCTGATTTGATCCTAATTGATACATGTTTCTATAATTATTACTAACTATGATTCTTACCTTATTCTCTACTTTGTTTTAAACTATAAATACCCTACTCTTTCATTAGCACACACACGAACAGATTGTTCAAAAAACTCTCTCTTATACAAAACTTCTCTTCTGCTCTCTTTTGGTACTTCACTCTGTGTTTTCTCTCTTCTATACTGGTATGTCTTGATTTCAGTTTAAGTCTCAAAAAAAATATGTTTCTTTTACTACTCCAATTCATCTTGCTTCTTGCATGTTTTTACCTATGGTTTTGCTGTTCAACTTGCAACTAACATATATACTTTACTTCTTTATCAACATGCTTCTACATATGTCCCCTCCCTTAGACTCGACATGCTTGTAAAATGTACCCCTTTTAGCATATCTCAATATGGTTCTGTGTTACCTATATTTCTTTGATTACTGACATGAACCTTCTGGGAAAAATAATTTACGCTTTATGTTACTTAGTTCTGCGTACATGTCGTACCTTAATCCCTTGAAACCCTTTAGGATTTCCCTGATTCTTCACCTACTATGTGCTTAACCTTTGTATGCTCTATACCTGTCCCCAATTCCCATTACCCCTACTTGTGGTTGTTGAATTTGTCTTGAGTCTTTGTTCTATGTATGATGTTGAACCTGTTTTGATCCTAAGATTGGTTTGTTGTTTTGATTGCCCTGCTCTTTTCAAGCTGTTTCATTGAATAAACTCCTTCTGTTGTTTTTTACAAAATCATTTCAAACTAATCCCTTTTCAAACTATTTTCTTACTCAATCTTTTCAAAACTATGTCAAGCACTCTCACTCTACTCTTAGACATCTAAGTTCTGCCCCTCTAATGTGTGACTGCTTAGGTATCCCTATGAGATCCCTCTAAACTCTAATACATTAGAGCTGGCCCTCCCACACTGCACTTACTCAACCATGGTTATGAAATCTAGGTGTGAGCACTGCCCGAGATCCCATAAGGTCCTTAGTGAAATCTGACACACCCGGATTATGTGGAAGGTAGTAAAATACCATCTTGCATTGGAACTCTGGAAATTTGGGCCTACTGGTAGGCTCCCTATAGTGTAACTTCTTATTTTTCTTATCTATTTATGTAATTCATTCAATATTGGTTTGTAATCATTTATTATAAACGAATATTGGGGATGGATAGTGAAAAGGGAAGGGTAGATACATAAGTTATCTATATCAAGGGTAGAAACCATGCTTTTAGGTTTACATTTTCCTTTATGCGTGCTACAATCCATAATTAGGACCAATACATGCCAATCATATCATGCATTAGATACCATGCTTTAGGTTTTATGTATATTATTTTCAGCATCTCATTTGGTACGCTTACTATCACTTAGAAATCATGTCCCTAGGATTAATGATAACATTAATGTAAACTGATACTCATGCATATCATGTCTAATAAAGTTGTAACTTCCCATGCATTTAGAGATCCTGCTTTAGGAGATTCTGCAATCATGTTATGTATCTAGAAATCCTGCTTTAGGACTTTGCATATCCTGAAGTCATATGTGCATCTAGAAATCCTGCTTTAGGAATTCTGCATATGCATCATTCTGCATCTCATATGTGCATTAGAAACCATTTTTAGCATCTCATACAACTTTGGGGGAGGATGCCATTTTTGGAGAGAAGATACACGGGATCATTAGGAAGCAAAGGATTTCTCAGTTTTCTTCATCGTATTCTAGTATTTACAATTTATGCAACACTTATGCAATTGTTTGATTCTAGCATGAATGGCTAAACACCCATTTTTCTGGGGTTGTGGTTTAGCCATGGATATTGTTATTCGACATTAATTTAACCTCGACTACAGTTCACTCAATATATGGTTGTTTCTTCAATTATGCGTTTAATTGCTTAATTGTCTGGCCAGCAGTTAGGTTCTGTATACTATCTATGTTATGCTTGGGAAAGTCGTATATAGATTAGAGAAGAATTGAAGAGAGCGATCTTAACCCTTCAGGGGAGCGGATTTGTGGTTAGGATAGGAATATACCTAGTCACCGTGCTTAATTAAACATCGTAATCTTAGTGCGTTCTAATAGATTAATTTCATAGGAATATAGGCGTTAATCTATTGAGAATAGGTGAGTAGTGCTTCGGGAGAACGCTATGAGAGCGTTTATCGATTAATTAGAAACCATGAGTGAATTATATGAAAGGGAGAGTTAATTAGAATGCAATACGAGTGGTGAATTGATCAAAATCCTGGAATATTTGTCTCTACTGAATACACAACAATACTTTCGTTACTTGATAATTAGTTAGTTCATAGAATCGTGGTATAAATTAGTTACATTCCTGAATTTTATTTTGGCTTGATTAAATAACAATTAAGTGATTCAGCAAGTAGTTTAAGCAAGTCCATGTGGATTCGACATTCGATTTAACATTATATTACTTGCTACGACCACGTATACTTGCGTGGGCGTTTAGGACCAACAAGTTTTTGGCGTCGTTGCCGGGGACTTGAATATAGACTACTTTCTAGTTACTTGCTTTAATTGTTTATTTCATTGAGTCTAACGTCACGTGATTTTTGCTCTAATCTCAGGAACTTCGATTGAATGCGTAGGGTCAGAAGCCATGACAGACTTGACGGCTTTGACCCCGAACCTGAGAGAACATTTCACAGGAGGTTGCGAGAAGCAAGAGATACAGACAATATTCACGACTTCATCTGATTTCCTGTGAACATGGCAGAGGAACAACACATGGCTGTTCAGGAGGTGGAAATGCTCAATATTGCTAATGTTACCTCCAGCATCGTGAAGCCTAGAATCATTGGGCACTTCGAGCTTAAACAGAGCATGATCCAGCTACTTCATGCAAACGGGCAGTTTTTGGGTCTCCCACACGAGGACCCTCAGCAGCACATTCTAAACTTCTTGGAGATTAGTGATACTTATATCACTAACGGTGTCACGCCAGATTATGTGAGGCTCACATTTTTTCCATTCTCTCTATTGGGCGAAGCAAAGCGATGGCTGAAGACAGAACCAGTTAATTCCATTATAACATGGAACGATTTGGCGAGAAAATTTCTGGCAAGGTTCTTCCCTTCAGGAAAGACTGTAAAGATCAGGAGTGAGATAGTCTCCTTTAGACAGAAAACGGGTGAATCTTTATATTCAGCATGGGAAAGGTTCAAGGAGCTACTCAGAGATTGCCCCCATCACAATCAAACAAATGAGGTGTTAGTTCACACTTTCATTGAGGGGCTCCATCCACAAACCAAAATTGTAATAGATGCAGCAGCCGGAGGTCAGGTGTTGGAGAAGAATTATGATGAAATATTTGCATTACTGAATAAATTCTCCAAAAGCAATCCAGACTGGCAAGGAGAGATGGGGAGAAATATGGTTCAAAAGTCACCAGGGGTTCTTGAACTAGATGTGGTCTCAACATTATCAGCTCAGATTTCCACATTGACTAACCAAGTCAATCAGATGAATCTGATCATTAACAAGCAACAATCTCAACCAGTGCAACAGGCCCAACCAGTGCAACANGAGGGTCATTCGAGTGATTTATGCCCAGTTAATCCAGAGTCTGTCTGCTTTGTGGGTAATGCGAATAGGGGGACAAGAAAATCAATATGGAAACACTTATAACCCAACTGGGGAAACCACCCAAACTTCTCTTGGGGTGGAAATCAAAGCACTCAGAATCACTACAGGCATCCAGCACCTCAACAGCAGTACAAACCACCTCAGGCTGAACCATCAGCAAGCCTTGAGGAGATTATGAAGAGAATGATGAACGACCAACTTGCTTTCAATCAGAAAATAAAGGTTGATCACCAAGCCTAGACCGTAGCGATGAGAAATTTAGAACGTCAAGTGGGGCAACTCGCCAGTTCTCAAAATACCCGACCAACGGGGGCTCTTCCAAGTGACACTGAAGTTATTCCTAAAGCATCTGTTAATGCTATATCATTAAGGAATGGGAAGCAATTGGAAGAAGTCCATTCCAAAAAGAGAAAGCAGGTAACTTTTAATGAGAAACCAGCCACTATTGAATCAACATCAGACAACCCGAAAGAATCAGATAAGCCAGCAAAGGAGGCGGTGGCTGAGCAANTAATATTCCACAGGTAGACATTCTGCATGAGGTGCCCAAATATGCTAAATACATCAAGGACATTGTGGCAAATAAACGAAAGCTGACTGAGTTCGAAACCGTGGTGCTCACTGAGGAAGTTAGCTCAAGAATTCAAAGCAAGCTACCTCAAAAATTAAAAGATCCGGGTAGTTTTACTATCCAAATCTCAATTGGTAAGCATGCAGTCGGGCGAGCTTTGTGCGATCTTGGGGCAAGTATTAATTTGATGCCGCTATCTGTGTTCAAGCAGTTGGGGTTGGGTGAACCACGCCCAACAACAGTGATTTTACAATTGGTTGATCGTTCCCTGGCTCATCCTGAGGGAGTAATTGAAGATGTGCTGGTTCAGGTGGGCTCTTTCATATTCCCAGCTGATTTCATTATCTTGGACTATGAGCCTGATCAGGAAGTCCCATTTATTTTGGGGCGTCCCTTCCTAGCTACGGGCCGAGCTATCATTGATGTGTGTGAAGGGAAAATGACGATGCGAGTTGGTGATCNTTTTAGGGTGTCCCTTCCTAGCCACGGGCCGAGCTATCATTGATGTGTGTGAAGGGAAAATAACGATGCGAGTTGGTGACCGAGTGGAGGTGTTTAATGTTTATAAGGCACTCAAGTTACCTATCCACTATGAAGAGTTATCCATGATTATTGTAGTGGAAAGCAAATCGGATTCAATGGTTCCCTACTTGAGTCCTGTTGACCCTCTTGAAAGAGTGTTAGTTGGGGATGAAGAAGACTGTAGGGATGAAACAAGGGGAGACATTGAGAAAGTTCTTGAAGTATCCTGCAGTTACCTCCACGGGCTAGGAAAATTTGAAGAGTTGAACAAGCATGTTACTCTAACCCCTCCTAAGTCATCTATTGAAGAGGCTCCAAAGTTAGAACTCAAGCCTCTTCCAGTACATTTATGTTATGCTTATTTGGGGAACTCTGAGACATTGCCCGTGATCATCTCATCCAGCATGACCAATACACAAGAACAGAAATTGCTGAGGGTACTTCGTGAGCACAAAAAGTCGATTGGGTGGACCATTGCAGATATTAAATGAATCAGCCCATCGTTCTGCATGCATAAAATATTTTTGGAAGATGGACATCGCCCGAGTGTTGAGCAGCAAAGGAGGCTGAATCCCATCATGAAAGAAGTAGTGAAGAAAGAAGTCATAAAATTACTGGATGCAGGTATCATTTTTCCTATTTCTGATAGCAATTGGGTGAGCCCGATTCAATATGTACCCAAAAAGGGAGGGATGACCGTGATTGAGAATGAGAAGAATGAGCTAATTCCTACCCGCA
>ML375079.1:66939-78188 GCA_005239525.1 Nicotiana knightiana
TTTTGCACCTTTTCCTCCTAAGGCACTTAGTCGCTAAAAGAAGTAAGGTGGGATAATGGGGATTAACTTTGGAGTGGAGCCATGGAAAGGCATGTTAATGCACTAAGAATTGTATTCAAAAGTCACTAGTCAATGAACTTTCATGTATGAAGTGTGTGTTGGAAAGAAAGAAAGAAAAATGATAGTAAAAGTATGGACAAAAAGATACACACCTCCAAATTTCTAGTGATTTGTGCTAGTGAAAATATAGAAGTGCTTAATTGAAAAAGGGCTATGTTGAATATGAATTGGTTGAGAAGAATATGTGTTGATTTGTAAAGGTAGTGTATTAAAGTGCTTAGGAGGGTTAGTAACTATTCCTAAATATATCCTACTCGTCCCTTAGCCTACATTACAACCTTAAAAGTCCTAGTTGATCCTAGATTTGGCTAACTTGAATTAGTGGAGATCTACACTACGGGCGAGCTTATGGTACGACCACGGGATGCATATGAATTCTTTGTGAGAGTGAGGGCATTTGTTCAATTGTGTGATGTCCTTAATTTATGTTCAAGAGCATATTTGAATGTGAGGACTATTTATATTCACTCTTTTGCTTGTTGGTGAGGGCACATGGTCTCATGAACGATTGGTAATGTTGTAAACTTTCTTGTTGGGTAGGTGCGTGAATTGAGAGGGCTTAGTGATTGCAAGTTAACTCTTGAGGTTGGGTGGTTACGATTAGGTTGTTGGTATGATTGATTAAATTTCTATACTTGGGCATGTTTAAAGAAGGGAAAGAATGTGAAATTTTATATGTTCATACTTGATTGCCGGTATCGATCATAGTTAAGAGGTAAGGTGTGTGATTGAAAAGTAAAATACTCCTTGATAATGAACTTGGTACGTGTAGAAGGGTAGTAGATTGTCCCATTGCTCGAGGACGTGCAAGAGTCTAAGTGTGGGGTGTTGATGTGTGGCTAGAATTCATGGTTTAACACGCTATATGCCTTGCATTTGATGTAAGTTAATGATAAAAATACACTTCATATGTGCCTAATGGGGTTTATTTTATGTGTACGTGAATTGGAACGGAAGCCGAGTTGAATGGAAGCATAAACGTTGAAAATACGCTCAAAAGTCGAAAAGGAGTGACCCGGGCTATAGCCGGGCGTTTGAGTTGTAAAGCCTGGTCATACCAGGCTATAGCCGGGCGTTTGGGCTATAAAGCCTGGCATGACAAGGCGTTTAAGGGGCGTTAGGTCCAAAAAGCCAGGCCTGGCCAGGCGTTATCCAGGCATTTGGCCTGTAACGCCTGGCCCCTGATCCGGTTAAATCCGAGTTTTTAAAGATTTTAAGTGTTTCCCGGTTGGAATAGAAGTCTCCTACACGTTTAGGGTTTATCCCAAACATATAAATAGACCCAAGAATACAACTTTGGAGGAGGATGCCATTTTTGGAGAGAAGATACACACGGGATCATTAGGAAGCAAAAGATTTCTCAGTTTTCTTCATCGTATTCTAGTATTTACAATTTATGCAACACTTATGCAATTGTTTGATTCTAGCATGAGTGGCTAAACACCCGTTGTTATGGGGTTGTGGTTTAGCCATGGATATTGTTATTCGACATTAATTTAACCTTGACTATAGTTCACTCAATATATGGTTGTTTCTTCAATTATGCGTTTAATTGCTTAATTGTCTGGCCAGCAGTTAGGTTCTATATACTATCTATGTTATGCTTGGGAAAGCCGTATATAGATTAGAGAAGAATTGAAGAGAGCGCGATCTTAACCCTTCAGGGGAGCGGATTTGTGGTTAGGATAGGAATATACCTAGTCACCGTGCTTAATTAAACATCGTAATCTTAGTGCGTTCTAATAGATTAATTTCATAGGAATATAGGCGTTAATCTATTGAGAATAGGCGAGTAGTGCTTCGGGAGAAGGCTATGAGAGCGTTTATCGATTAATTAGCAACCATGAGTGAATTATATGAAAGGGAGAGTTAATTAGAATGCAATAGGAGTGGTGAATTGATCACAACCCTGGAATATTTGTCTCTACTAAATACACAACAATACTTTCGTTACTTGATAATTAGTTATTTCATAGAATCGTGGTATAAATTAGTTACATTCCTGGATTTTATTTTGGCTTGATTAAATAACAATTAGAGTGATTCAGCAAGTAGTTTAAGCAAGTTCCTGTGGGTTCGACATTCGATTTAACATTATATTACTTGCTACGACCACGTATACTTACGTGGGCGTTTAGGACCAACATCGACAACAACAACAAAAACAACACAGTAAAATCACAGAATTAAGGAGTCTGGGGAGGGTAGTGTGTACGCAGACCTTACCCCTACCCCATGGAGTAGAGAGGTTGTTTCCAATAGACCCTCAGCTTAAGAACAAACATGACACTATCATTCCCAGTAAATATAATATCATCAACATATAAACACACAATGAACATTTTCCAAGAATCTCCAATTTTAACAAAAAGAGGGTGCTCATATGGACATTTCGAAAAACCAACTTTTAGAAAGTAAGCCGCAATGCGACTATACCAAGCTCGCAGAGCTTGTTTTAGTTTGTAAAGAGACTTTTTCAACTTGTGAACCTTATGCTCATTTCTGGTTTTTATATAACTAGGAGGTTGTTCTTTAAATACATGTTCTTCCAAGTACCCTTATAAAAATGCTGATTTGACATCTAGTTGTAAAATAGGCCAAAAACTTTGTGCCGCCAATACAATCACCAATCTGATTGTATCGTGTCTCGCAGCTGGAGAAAATACTTTTGTATAGTAAATTCAATATTCTTTCTTTGTATCATTTATCCACAAAGTGTGCCTTATAATTGTCAACTTCACCGCCTTCTTTCAACTTTTTCTTGAATATCAACTTCACACTAATAGTTTGGTGCCCCTTTGGAAGATATGATAGCTCCCAGGTGCCATAGCTATCCTCCATTTCTCCCTTTGATAGCATTCTCAAAAGTTGTAGGATCACTATCTGCAAACAATGCAAAGTGGGAAAAATCATCTTCATTTACGTCAATTCGTGTTACCTCATAATCCATCATCCATGCGGGCCTTTTGCGAGAACGACGAAAAGACTCATCCGATGCATCAGTTTGTTCTTGATCGTAAAATTTCAGCAGCTGGTGGAGTAGAATTTTTGGATTGCAGTTGCTTCTTCAACTTTATTATCAACTAAGATTGGAGTAGGTTGCTGCATATTCCAATCCCAAGTGTTTTCTTCATCAAAATAACATCTCTAGTGTCAACCTTCTTTGTCATTGGAATAAACAACGGTAATCCTTGGATGCCTCGCTAACACCAAGAATGATACACTTCTCACTTTTGTCATCATTCCTCTTCTCGTCTAGGACATATGCATAACCAAGGCAACCAAAAATTTTAAAATGATCTACAGCAGGTTTTCTTCCACTCCAAGCCTTATTTGGAGTCATGTTTTGAATAGAAAATGTTGGAATTCTATTCAAAACATGAATACTCCAATTTACTGATTCTGGTCAGAATGCCTTTGGAAATTTTCCTCGAGCTAGCAAGATTCGAATCATGTTGAGAATGGTTCTATTCTTCCTCTCCGATACACCATTTTATTGCGGTGTGTACGATGTAGTGTGCTCATTTCGAATACCACGAGTCCCACATAATTCTTCAAATGCCTTAGAGCAATATTCGCCTCCACGATCTGTCTGGAAGCTCTTAATGGTCTTTCATGTCTCATTCTTCACATGAGCTTTGAAGCTTTAAAATACATTAAGGCGTCATTAGTTTTTATTAAGATTAAGACGTCTGAATCTGAATACGCATCTGAATATTAATGTGTATTAAGATTAAAACGTCAAAATCTAAATATTACGATATTATATTAGGATTTGAATACTGAATAATTAAGACTGTTTGTTTTCTCTACATCTGAATGTATAGATTTTTTTTTAATTTAAATATTACAAATAATAATAAATTTAATATTATATTAAATTAGTAAAATATTTTTAAAAATTATATTGTAATAAATGGTGATGATGACTAAAGGTAGTGGTTGCGGGTGCTGACTGGGTAGTAGCTGGTGGTACTATTGGTTGAGGTGGTGATTATAAGTGGTAAATGGTAGATGACAGTAGTACTTAATGGTAGCGATTGATGGTGTTGGTGGCTGATAACAGCGATGGGTGACATATAGTGGTAGCCGATAGTGGTGATCGATGGTTGTTATTGTAATAGTGATTGATGATGGTGGTGGTAAATAATTGCTAATGGTGGTGACAACTGACATTCGTGCTTGACAACGATGATGGTTGTGGATGAGGATTGGTAGTAATTGGTGGTGGCTTGTGGTGGTGGTAGTCTATAATAGTGGAGAACTGCAATAGCAGTGGTGGTGGTGGTGGTGGTTAGAGGTGAAAGTGCAAGAGTTATGGTGAGGTGTCATTTTTTTACATAATTTCTTAAATGTATAACATCTTAATGATATTAAGACTATGTGTGGATCTTAATCATTAAGATCTATCGAGAGCCATTAAGTGATTGTAAAATTTAAAAAAATAGATATACTTAATGGCTAAGATCTGAATTATTAAGATTCAGATCTAAAAACTAAATGCACTTAATGACTAAGATATGGATAATTAAGATTCAGACGTCCATTAAGTGCAAGCAAATGAGGTCTGAAAGCCTCTGATTTTTCTTATGAAAATACACGCAAGACTTCCTAGAATAATCGTCAACGAAGGTAATAAAATACCTTTTGCATCCATTAGAGATTGGTCCTATTAGCCCACAAATGTCAGAGTGAACCAGCTCTAAAACATGATTTGCTCGCCATAATTTTCCTTTCAGGAATTAAGAATAGTGTTGTTTGTCAACAACACATTCTTCACAAATTTGAGAAGGAGTTGTAATGTGAGGAAGAACTGTGACCATGTTCTTCTGTTGAAGTGCCTTGAATCCTCCAAAACACAAATGACTATAACAAAAATGCCACAACTATGAGGATCCTTCACTTCCATCATCAAACAAGCTTGAATACTATCAATCTTTATCGGAAATAATTTTTTGGAACTCATCTGAATTATTGAAATAGCTCCTCTCACAGGGTCATAAATTGTACACTCACCCTTCTTAGTAGTGATGACATAACCTTTCTCTTGCAACAGACCCACACTCAGCAAGTTATTTTTCAAGTCAGGAACATATAACACATTAGAGATTGTTTCCACAAAACCATTCTTGATTTTAATCTTGATGTCACTTTTCCTATTGCATCCACAGTAGAATAATCACCAAAACTAATTTTAGAATGAAAACCTTCATTTAAGTAAGAAAAGCAAGACTTACTTTCAGTCATGTGATTGGTGCAGCCTGTGTTAAAATATCAAGCATGTCGCTCGAGTTCCTTCTCTACTTGAATTGCCATCAACAAGGTCTCCCCTTCCTTGTTCATCGCGTAATTGGACTTTTCTTCATTTTCTTTGTCACTAGACATCCTAGTATAACATTCAGATGCATAATGACCATATTTATGGTATCTGTAGCACTTTATCTTGGATTTGTCATTATCTCAACCTTTATTTTTTCCTTGAGACTGGTCACTATTGGCTTTAAAATTTCTCTGCCTCCATTTTGACCTCCATGATCTCCTCTTCCTCGACCTCTACCCTTTCCTCTAGAACAAGAAGAAGAAACAAAAGTAGAAGCCTTCAAAGCTTGATCATCGGAAGTTGAACTGCGGTTCATCTTCTGCTCATGTACCACGAAGGAGTTTTGTAATTCATCTAAAAAGAGTGCATCAATATCTTTTGACACCTCAATAGAGAAAATGACATAATCATACTTTCGCGTGAGTGAACCCAATATCTTTTCCACTATTATGACATCGTCCATACTCTCACCATGGAATCACAACTTGTTGCATATCTCCATGGTTCTAGCACAATGGCTAATGACAAATTCTCCTTCCTTCATCTGCAAAGTTTCGAAGTCCCTCCTCAAGGTTTGAAGGTGTGTTCGCTTCACTCTTGTAGAGCTTTGATACTTTTTCTTTATGGTATCCCTTATATACCTAGAAGTTTCTTTACAAAGAATAGTTTTCAAGATGGGACGTTCAAACTTGAAAGAGATAATATTTTGCTTTCAAATCTTTCAGCTTTCTTTCTTTGAACTTTGTCTTTTGAGCATCTGTCAAAGTTTTCCCTATTGGTGGTGCTTTAACGCCATCCTTAAATATTGGCCAATACTCTTTTGACCGTAAGAAATGCTCCACCGACACACTCCGATGGTCATAGTGACCATCAAAATGGGGAATAGCTCCTTGCACAAAATTGCTCGCTGAATCCATAAATGAAGAACATTTTTTTTATTTTTGGGTAAAAACTGTCTCTTTCTCTCTCTCATATAGAGTTTTTCTCTTTTCTGATTCTAACCTTGCTATACCACTAACAGTCAGAAATAAAGGAAATAAGATGACAACAGTATCAAGCAAAAGTAGAGAATAAAGAATTAACAAGTTGACACAAAAGAAATTTGTTTTTTCTGCTATTTAGTTCTTTGCTACTGCAGATTTATATAGGCAAAAAGCAAACAAACTTAAGAAAGAAATCTGGAATTACTCACCCTATTTACTCCTAAATATTACTCTCTTCCTTCCAATTTATGTGAACCTATTTGATTTGACACGAACTTTAAGAGAAAATGAAGACTTTTGAAATTTGTGATCCTAAACAAATCAAAAAGACGGCAGAGTAATTGTGTGGTCATAAAAGTTTCTCAATTGTAAGTTTAAGTAAATTGTTTTTAAATTTTAAAAATGATCATTCTTTTTGAAATGGACCAAACCGGAACGAATTGGGGTAAGTAACAAACTCATGATAAACTACTCTCCTAAAGATTAGGACAAAGCTAAATAATAAAACTTTTATTTGCTAACACTAATTCCAAGTTCCAACTGACAAGAAAGAATTACTTACTGTATAAAAGAAAATGGTCCTGTTTTGTTCTTTCTTTATATTTTCAAAGCTTAATAGCTCGCCCATTAATTTCTCAAAATGGTGGAATTGTTTCTCGTAGTACTATTATTGGATTCTGAAATCAAGAAAAGTAGGCTTATTATATAAATGAACGAATATGAATCAGTCAATTGGCCTTTCTATAATCCAAAACCCTCACAGACCGTGTGAGAAAAATGAACCAAAGTTCATAAGCTTGCATTTCAGATCTTATGGTTGTTGTCTCAAATATTTTGAAAAAAGATAGCGTTGAAGTTCAATTTCTTATTCCATTAAAGTTTATAGCGTGCCATAAATTCTTATCGTGGACACGGGCAATTTCTTACTTTGGGTCTACTGTATGCAGATTCTTCATATATGAGAAGGGAGGTCTTCTTAGGTCTCGTTTTTTTCTTTTTGACAATTAATCGTCTTTTTAAATCTAAATACTATTTTGTGCCGAATCCAATTTCAACATCTAATGAACACCTATAATGGCCTATTATAATTCACTACAAATAAAAGAATATACACATGTATATATGATTCACCAAGAGTAAATAGTTGTAGTGAAATTGTTCCTTTGTAGTATTATTATTGGAGTTCTACTATTTTATATAACCATATCTAATTTGCATCCTATCATGAATCCAAGAAAAGTAGGCTAGTTATAAATAAGATTAACTAGGAATGAATCAAGCCTTTCTATAATCCAAAACTCACACTTGAAGATCGTGTGAGAAGAATGAATCAAAGATAAGAAACTCACATTTCAGGTTCTTATGGTTGTCAGAAAAAAAGATGGCATTGAGGTTCGGATTTAAAGCCGAACTTCAACTCCATCTTTTTACAAATCACTTGAGACAAGTCGAAGATTGTGAGCATGAGACCTTTTGTTCATTCTTCAACAACGATCTTCAAGATAGAATTTTGAGTTGTAGAAAGGAGATTGAAATTGATTCATAGTGTGAATCGTCTTTATAACTCTTTGGCTCTTGATTGGATGCAAGACTGTAATACTTAATTATGCCACAAGAAGCAATGTCATCGTTCTGATGCTTCTTGACTTCTCTTTTGGCCTTTAAAACTATGGAGAGGAAGAAAGAAATAAGATGCATAAACCAGTTAGATCATGTCCTTTTATAAGCAATTATTCTTTGTCTAAATTTGTGAGGAGCATCTCTTTAATGAGTAAACTACCAGTTCAACAACTTAGTTGCATACGGTTTGCGTGTGCACAACACAAACAAAACAAAAATATGAGGTACAAAAAAGAAAAAAGATGTACTAGTAAATTGAACAAGTCCGACGTCAAGTAGAAAAGTATGTTCTAATGATGAACATTACTGTTTTTACATTAACATAATACCTAGAACTCAAATTGATGGATACCTTCGAAATGATCTTTTTAGTTAATCATTAATCATTATTAAGAAATGATTTACTCACCAAGTGATTATACCAAATCTCATTGTGTTGACACCAACCATATTACTGTATCATGATTAAGTGATAAATAGAGTAATTAACTATAGTCAGAGATAAAAGAGCATACGAAAGACTGTCATGTATTCAGTAAAATTAACCTAAGTTTCCATGTCCTAAACCTTTAGTTTTCAAACTCTGAGAGAGACTGCAAGATAAGCAACCAAAGTCTAGTTTAGTAAAAACCTAAGTTTCCATGTCCAACCTAACTTACAACAGGAATTTGTCCGAAATTGTTTCAAGATCAAATGGTATCAAATACAAGATTTAAAGTCATTGATTTGCCAAATACTTCATTCAGCTTCTCCTTCAGAAGGCTTGACTTCAGCATTGGCTGTTTGAGGTTCGGCTCCTCCTTCAGAAGGCCCCGCCGCATCGGCGTTGGTTGCTGGACGAGGGCACATCACATTCTTGATCACAGAAAAGTAGAAATCAAAATCTGCCTTGTATTTGGAGCAGCTTGCTTCGATCCACTTCTCTGCTACGCTGGTGGGCACACTATCCTGGTTGTCCCGCCCATGCTCTTCAATGGCAGGACGAATTTCATCATATATGGAATTGAGCTTCGAAGCGGCTTCATCTTTTATCCCCTGCATGACAGTATTGACAACAGTGTTGACAAAAAAACAATTAGGTTTCTCCTTCCACAAAACAAGCTACTATTTCATCACTAGTTTAACTACCCATACCTGACAGCATTGACAAATTCTCAAGGAGCCACGCAAAGAGAGAAATGGGGAGATTCTCTCTCTTTTATGTGTGTGTGTGTGTGGGGAGGGGGGGGGGCATGGAAGTTGCAATCATAATGACAACAGCTACTACTTGGAAGCATACTAAAACACATAAAAATGATACTATCAACCTGCCAAACCCCCTCCCCCCCAAAAAAAAAGAAAAACCCCTCTTTCAGGTTTTCCCGTTCCCCCTCCTCTCTCGCAAGTGGTAAAGAATAGATAATGATCCAAATCCACTGAAAAGATGCTAAAAATATTACAACTTCCAAGGATTTTCAACAACACATCACCATTCTACATTTTGGAAACTCCTGCGCACTACTACAATATCGGTACTGTTATAAAACATCTGAAAACATAGCAGACAGTGTTGCTATGGTCCAACAGAAAAAGGAACTCCGGCTGAGAAATGCGGAGGGTTGAATAATCAGTAAAACTTTGGAATTGTTGTAGTGTGTAGGAGTATAAATATGGCCATCAATATGCTGTGTAAAACAGAATAGAACTGTGTTCCACTGCGAAACACAAGATTAAATAAAGTAATATCCATAAGTCATAACAATACATAAAACGAACAAGAGAGAAGATTGAGAGAGCACATATAATATGGATGGCACAACGAGGCGAATTTGGAGTTAACATTAAAGCTATACTATTCCTTATAGCACATTCTCGTAAATCCATAACTTTACCGGAAGATGATCTCATCAAGTTAAATGGAGTATAAACCTTAGTTTCTTTGCCAAGCGCAGGAAAGTACACGAAAGAATAAGTCGATAGAGTGGATTTATAGTTGCCTACACCAAGATATGTGACAAAGAAAAAGGGATCATACCTCATACTTAGTAACTTCTTCCCGTGCTTCCTTTGATGCAAACATTTTAGCAAAATCGCCATCATTCACTTGCTTACGGCTGGAAGATTTGACCTTACGCTTGGGAATATGCTGAGACTTCTTCTTTGGTGTTGAACCAGATCCAATATTGTAATTCCTGGATGTGGCATTACTTCGGATGCGAGATATTGGATTTGCCTGCTGAAATTGTTGCTGGATATCTATAGGATACAACTGACCCTGCTCATTCACCTCAGTGGTCATTGCTTTTACTTCGATGCTGCCGGGTGGAGCTGAATAATGCGGCTCCACAGCATTTAGCTCCAACTTGCACGTAGTGTGCTCATTTCCTCCACTAGTTCCACTTCCAGAGATCACTGGAAAAGGTTCATCCTCTGCTGAGTCATAAAGTGGAACTTCCTCCACTGAATATCTGCATTAAGATTAGCCAGATTGAAACAAATATTCAATAATTAAAAAGAAGTAAAAGCTGTAGGACCAAACTACAATATCTTTGGGAATTTTCTCCGACGAAACTCGTAAAGCACTAGGTGAGATTTTTCTCCTATTACAGTTGACAAATAATTGAACGACAAATAAGTGAACTACCTTAATTATATCATTCAGTTAGAAAGTAAAGCTCAAGTCCTCCAACACTGAACCACAACGAAACACGCTTCATCTGGATATTAACTATGCTTTGTATATCAGCGACAGCGAGTAGTCCCTTATTTTATTTTTCTTGTTGAGAATGGTAA
The DNA here is from genome assembly GCA_005239525.1 of Nicotiana knightiana. Lineage (NCBI taxonomy): Eukaryota > Viridiplantae > Streptophyta > Magnoliopsida > Solanales > Solanaceae > Nicotiana > Nicotiana knightiana. Next base: position 77,755 of record ML375079.1, read on the forward strand.
GATTTTATAAATAGAAGCACGAAGTTTATGCCAAATTACACGCAAAGCAGTTCCTTTACATCACAGTAGGAAGCTGAGGAAAACCAACGATCAGTCTCTTATTACTTAAACATGCAATGTTTCAGAAAATAGTATATTCTCTCCATACCATCTATCACTTCACAGTTCTATATCTCGCGATGTTTGATGGTGTCACTAATGTTTATTTTTTAAAGAGAGAATCAAGATGTAGAAAGTAATGGAAAGAGGTCAGTTCCTAAAGAATTACTGGAGATGAATCTATAACTTTGAAGATCTAGGACAATATGCTGAATGCAAGACTACTTTTAAGTCTTCCAAGAAAAAACATACAAGTCCAGTCTCCCCGTTGTGAATCCAAAGGGTCCAATTCCTTTTTCGTAATTCACAAAAAAAAAAAAAAAAAAAAAAATTTG
>ML375079.1:78213-92724 GCA_005239525.1 Nicotiana knightiana
ATTCCTTTTTCGTAATTCAAAAAAAAAAAAAAAAAAAAAACACTTTGATTCTTAGATTGAGTTAACAATAACACAAGGAAGAACACAAACAGCAACAACAAGTATGCCTCAACCCCAAACAAGTTGAAAATATTGGACCATTTCTTGATTTGTGCATGGCTAATCTTCTCTGTATCGTTCCAATTTTATCAAATGTCCCCAAAGGGACAGGAAGAACAACACAATTCAAATTTTAAAAAAAATTAAAAGAAACAAATAGAAGAAGAAAATTGCAAATCTAACACAGCAACAGACACTTTATTTAGGTTTTCACTTTCATTGACTTTTATGTTTTCAGATCCACTGCCTATTGCATTAAGGTATCAACAGATCAAACAAAATCAAGTTAATAGAACACGAAGTTCAGGATTTGTAAGAACTACAACAAACAAAGTTGAGCATTACCTGACATCCCCATCTTCCCAAACATGGTTGTACTCCTGCGCCAAGAAAAAGAAGGCAACAAAAGAATAAGAAATGTGATTCACAGACTCATATTTAATTTAGAAACATCTACGATGCTCAAGAAAACAGAAAAAAGCATAAGCCAAAAGGCAGCTGACCCCCCCCCCCCCCCCCCCGGTTACGTTTATCAATATGAGCAACTTTAGCACTTTTTTTGTTGAGAAAGATATCATATCCCTACCCCAATTTATGTGAGACTCTTTCCTTTTTAGTCGGTCCTAAAAAAAATGACACATTCTATATTTAGTAACAATTTAACTTTAAACTTCCCATTTACCCTATGAAATGAAATGATTTATAGCCAAATAATTCTCTATAGCTACTTTTAGACTCAAAAGTATCTTTTTTCTTTTAAAATGCCCAGTCAAACACCATCACGTAAATTGGACGGAGGGAGTAAATATGTAATCAGCACAAAGGCTTGCTGGAGCCTGGGAGCCATATTTTTCTCATTAAATTTCATTTGAAGTACTTAGTTGTACTATTTACATTAGTTGGAGTTATAGTTCCTCCTCAGACAACTCAAATCAACTGTGAAATCTATGATTGGTGTGATAATTAAAACCCCTTAAAATTGTGTATTCAACGTCTCAGGGTTAAAACACAGTGCTCTCGTCCTGAAAGATAGTGACAATTGGTTTACATGCTTAACTCAAAACAGTTCAATCGTGAGGGCTATCAATGATTCCCTCAGTCAACCAAGCCCTAAATGAGAGAACAAAGAAGACAGACTTCCCCTGTTGTGTTCTAAAATCAAACGTAAAAAGCAATGAGCATTTATTTTTTTATTTTTTCCCCACCGGTGCAATAAGCATTTATCCAGGATTACTTCCTCTTTTCAGCCTCAAAAGCAACACGCTCTTTATCCTCTAAGAAAATTCAAGGTCCTTATATTCTGGTGCTTTTTAGAGCCTTTGGGTGAAGGAAGGAGACATTTAAACAACGAAAAGGAAAATGACTGCCTGACTTCGAGAGCTTCACATTTGAGAAGTACAGGATCTTAACAGAAGAAGAAGATGACATCTTCACTGAAGCAGACAAAGAAAAGGAATCATTCTTTTAAAATGTCATAACTCTGCAAGAATTTTAAGAGAAGTACAGGATCTTAACAGAAGAAGAAGATGACATCTTCACTGAAGCAGACAAAGAAAAGGAATCATTCTTTTAAAATGTCATAACTCTGCAAGAATTTTAAGAGATTTCATTATAGAACACACTATCACCAGAAAAAGAGACTGAGTTTAGTAATGATACTACAACATGTGACTCGTGGATTGCAGTATGTGACTAGCAAATTCAATTTATCTGCATAAATCATAAATCTGTTTGTTGTTTGAATCCGGGCAAGAAGGAATAAGTGAAATATAGAACATAAAGGGCATTCTAGATATAACAATTCACAAGAAACCATATGTTACCTGGAACCCTTGAGACTTGGCACCCAGAAATATAGAACAGTTTGCAGCTCCACATAGACAACGAACAGTTGCACCCCCGTACCACTCAAAATTATAGTTATATGCCAACTCCGTTCCAACAAATATATCTTGCTTTGCGAATATTCCTACCCTTGTTTCCCCTAACACCGTCCATTTCCTTGTTTCACAATTTGGATGGCTGGCAAATTCAGGAACACAGTATCAGTGCTGTCATTCCACACCAATTAACCATAATAGTATGCCACTGACTGACCAACATCTGTATCTTATTTAACTTTTTAACAATTTGACAACTGACATTTCAGCACTTACCATGAATGATTTATGAACCTTGCAAAACTTCCCTTCCGGGTGGCATCAATGAAATAGTTAGCATTCAGAGAAATTATGTACGCATCCTTAAGCTCTGCACAAATCATGCAAAATTGTAGTAGTGATCTGCAGATGCATTGACAACCATCCCCAATGCTGATAACTTACCATGAGCTTCATAGGCCTGAGACCTTATCTTCGCTTCTTCAGATGATATCACTTCTCCAGAGTATTCAATGATAAACTGTCCAGCCTAATCATGTAAAGAGAGAGGAACAATTGGTTGATTGCAGCTAATTAAGAATAAGCCATAATTACAGTTACTTAGCAAAAGCCTCTGATATATTGCAGAGAACTCAAATTTGATAGGCTCAGCTATGGACATTTTCTCTTCACGTGATTGTCAACAAAAGAAGATTCTTTTATAGGAAAAGGTAAAAGAAAGAAAAATCTTTTTATATATGTGGAAGCTATGCTATAAAATTTAATTGGTCACCCGAAAAGAAAATAGGCCGGTCGCTTCAGCAGAATTACCTTTATATTCTCATCAGCTAAAAGACCCCAACCACGCCCTTCAGTCCTGAACAACTTGGTTTTCGCGTATTCACATTTCTGGAATCTCTGTGGATAGAAAGCAAAACACTTCAAAACAATATACCTAAAAATATCTAAAATGACACTCACTCTGTATCTTTCAAATGCGGCACTGAGTATAGTCTCCCATTAGTTATTGAAGTAGTCAACCGAATATAGGATCCAGAAACTCCTACTTGCAGTAGATGAAAGGATAAATTTAAGTGAAGAAAGAAAATTCTAAACACAGAAAGAACAAAATGACAAGCAGCAATTATATTTAATTTTAGGTTTTTGTTTATCAAGGAATAACTAGGAAAAAAACTAGGAGCAATCTTGCTATACAGCAACTGCTCGGAACAAAGCAAGTTCAACCAAAAAGTGATTCCCAGTTCCTTGACATATCTGATTGATGAACCACTAAATTCCAAAGCATCATCTAATCACACCGCAATAAAATAGGAAACCTGCTGTACAAATATACCAATGCCAGAGTACTTGATAGTTGCATTTTATCACAAAACATCAACCAACCCAGATATCACACCTTTTCAAAGAACCTTCTTGTTACAACCAAATCTTTAAACAAACGAGTCACTACTTACAGTTATAAAGAGCAGACGCTAGGGTGTCATACATGTAACGATAACACGCTTTGCTGCACGAACATAGGATGAAAACTTTATACAACTCAGCTTCCTCATATCACACATGAACCTCTAGAATGAGCAACATATTGTGTTTTTAACAGCCAAAAGATGTTTTTAATCAAAGGTATGAAACGAGAGGTAAGAAAGGAGAAAATGTTCACTAGTTAACGAGTTACAACATAAAATAGAGCTCCTTATAGGAGTTTAGCCTACAGAAAACAAGGAAGATTTCCTAGTTACATAGATGCCTAATTATAGACTTTTAGTACAACCATTAAGAATATTTAATATATGATTTGGTACAATCAATCCTGTACATATAAGAAAAGTATACACACATTCTAACTAACACAATCAAGTTTATTTTTTGAACAGGCAAGTAATAGATCATATGCCCCGCTCTTACCACGCGAATGCTTGATTTCTAGAAATTTTTGCTGACAACAAGACTTGATCTGTTTACTAGAGTGAAATAACAAGACATGTTAGTCGACATGAAATATTTACTTGACATGTTAAATAATGTGGCTATTTATGTAGCAATTGATGGAGACTAGTGATGCGCAATGTATCGCTGATGTGGTAGGCATGATAGCGTCAATGACTTGATCAGATGTACTGCTAAATGGGTAGTCCATTGACTTCACATGTCTGTCAATAACTGAAGAAATGTGGATTGAACAAATGGTTCGAAATATTGAAATTAAGTCTTCCTCAAACCAACCAGAAAAGAAAAAAGTAAAAAAATTCAAGAATAATTCGACATCAGTTGTAAGAAAGGATGTGCAGAATTATCGATCAAAGAATATGAGGGCTACCCCTAGCCCTGTATGGGAAGAAATCACTAGGGCCAGGAGAACAAGCATTGTTGAATAAACCTGTATTTTAGAATAGTTTTACAGTACAGAAGTGGCTTGAAGTGGGCAAAACTTACCCAATGGAAGGTGAAAGAAGAGAAGCAACAAATGGACACTCATAAAGCAGTAGATGCAGGAAACAGTTATAGCAAGAGGGTGGGTGACGGAAAAACAAAGATGATGAAGGAAGGTAAGACAAAGGTTCAGTTATGGCAGACTTATTTTAAAAAAGGTTTGTTTATCATAGAAGAAGAACACGTCCAGCCATCTACAAGCTCTGTGCCAGATCGATATGAAGATCTGGTTTTCTTAGTGGCTGATAGGGAGGGAAATGTGTAGAATAATAGCCGGTGATCTACTTGGGTATGAGGAAGAGTCCCATGATGCGCATAGGAAAAGGTAGCAATAAGGACACTGATAAAGAAGAAAAATATAGAAGTAAAAGCATGGAAAATTGCGAAGACAAGAAACTAGATAAAGCTGTCCCATGAAATAAATGAGGAACGGCATGTTGAAATGCTTTGAACCTTTGCACACCATGCAGGGAGGAGATGCTTTGACCTTTTTAGGATAATAAGATGGTTTAAAGCTAGTTTTAGAAAAAGTTTATGGTAGAATAATTTCAGGATTGGTTGTAGAAATGCTTTTGGCGCTTTTTGGTTGAATAGTTTCAGGACTGCATAAAAGCTTCTCTCCAAATTTGCAGCATTTATTTTTTTCCTTTTTTTGCTTTTTTGATAGTTTTGTAGTTCCAAAGAAGTATTTCTATAAAATCTATACACCCATCCACAAATAATAAACACCAAGGAGAAGCTATAAAAAATGTGTGACGTGGTTTTTTACTTCAGAAGGTAATACTGTAGAATAGCAATAAGAAAGGTAATGGTGTGACATGGCTTTTTTGAGCTTATCATAGAAGTTCTAAAATACCACTACTTTCATTCTCTGTCTCAACACAGAATGGTAACACAAATTTGGTGCACTTCCCATAAAATCTGTTTTAAGTTTAGACATCAGGAAGACCACTGTAAACTGTACTAATAAAGAGAAACATCAGAGAGAATGTTCAACAAATTCACGGAATCATCTAATTTACCTGATTCCTGCAATTCTCACCACAATGACAGTATCCTGGTGTACATTCAGTGCTGGTCAGTACATTTAAGCATCTTTCTCCACATGCACTTTCAGGATCACTGGCATCATACTTGCAGTCACAAATAGCGATATCCTCTTCCTTCGGCTTCTTATGCCTGTAAGACAATAGAACATTCCACATTAACTTAACTAAATCAAGGTGAACGGATCAAGGTATGCATCTTTTGGGGCACAGGTTTTATTTCTCTTCTTTATGGTGATTATTTGGGATTCAAGTTGAGGCATCAGAAGCTTCAATCTTGAAAGACAGAAAGCCATAAACCACAAAATGAGCATGGAGGGACACGAAAACTTTCTTAGGTATGAAAAAGAAATTTATTTCTCTATTACAGAAAGAAATTATGCTCCTCCATTTTATAGATCAAAGAAGAAGATGAAACATAAGCATTATACAACATTAGTTTCGACTCACAAAAAGTTCTTCCCTTTAAGCTTGACCAGATAATCATAAACTGGAATTCAAATTTCTTCTTCTACTCATTTTCTTGCCATTAGATTCATACTTCCACAGCATCCTTGGCACAACGTGGAACAGGGTACAATAATTAATCAAAGTTCTTTTTTTTGGGTCTAGTTTTATCTTACCAGTGAAAACAGTATTAAGAACAAATCTCTTTCGTATAGCCACGGTTTCCAGATCTTTGATATCCGAAACTAAGATGTTTGGATCATGACTATAGTCAACATACCATTCAAGTGGTACTCATAATTATCAAAAGAAAGAATGCAGCAATTGGCAGGGAGATCATCATTAAAAGAAGCAAAGAAAGGAATTGAGCTCACTTTCGCCCTAGAAACTCATTCTGATTAATATGTATAAACGGTGTTACTCCTTCAGGCAGTTGGACCTTCACAAAACAAAAATAATTCATGTCGTCACTTGATATACATAGAATGGCGTACTGTAATGGAAAATCACTTATGTATGAGCAAAGGGGCTGCATTTATTATGCTGGCTCCAGAAACATTATTGTACAGTATTAGTCTAGAAAATATATGACTGACAATAAGCAAATCAAATATCATATAGCTAATTGATTACACAAACAATGTAACCGACGTGAGCATCCATGTTTTGATGGAAGGGCAGATGAAGTAACTTGATAATAAGGTACAATTGAATGCAGCAACCGTCACATCAACCAGCCAAAACACTAGGATGTTCAATAAGCCCACTATTTTCATAAGTAAATTTAATTTAAACAGCAGCACTAAGACAGTGCTGGAACTGTACGATGTGTATGACTATAGCTCCTTTCTTCCGCAAGGGGACAATATAGTCCCAAAAGAGTGTATAAGTGCTTTATTTTTCATCAGCATTTCTCAATATGCCCACTTTTGTCTAGAGAAAGAACCTGACTTTGTAGAGAAAGTACAGCTTCCAACTAGTTAGTTAGAAGGCAAGAACGACGTAGAGTACTCTAGACATGTGTTGACTCAATATCACCTGTCTAAATGGTCAATGCAAGTTAAAGCAGCAGAGTCTACTAGAAAAAAATGCTGAAAACTACCCAATTTCCAAGATGCACCTTTTTTGTTCTATAATATCAAACCCATATAAGTACTTAACAGAACATAATATCCTCAAAATTGTTTCTAATTTTCTTAAATTTATGTCTTCAAATTTTCATATTCGAGCCAATGCCTCGAAGCCTTGGTAGGGGTGTGTTGGTATGTTACCAATCTTTTCTCTCTTTTCTTGGTGGATGAATGTTACCAATCACTATTCTTTTTAAAATAGCACAGCTATTGACAGGTATATAGCAGGCTACCAACCGACAATCTCAGGATCCAAATCCTAGAAATTTTTCTTTATTTATAATTGAAGCGACGAACGTGTTCTTTTTTGCATGGCTAGCGGCGAGGGGAGTGATCTTGATTGCTGAAAATCCGCGAAAGAGAGGAATTGCACTTGTTAGTAGGTGCTACATGTGTAAAAGCCCAGGGGAAGAAGTTGATCGTCTTTTGTTGCATTTCCCTGTGTCCTCGGGTTTGTGGAGTTCCTGAATCTTTTGGTTGTTCAATGGGTGATGCCAAGCACTGTAAAGGAAATGTTATATAGTTGGGCCGGTTTCCGTAGAAGAAGAAAGCAAAAGGCGTGGAAATTCGCCCCGTTAGCTCTCATGTGGATAATTTGGGAGGAGAGAAATAGGAGAGCTTTTGAGGAGATTGACTCGCCTTTTTCACATCTTAAGAGTAGTATTTTATCTTTGATCGTTTTTTGGTGCACTCATATAGCCCCTACTTGTTTCGAAGATTGGGCGTCTTTTGTAGAGAATCATGTTTTAATGTAAATTCTCTACTTTTTGGTATACTTCTTGTATAGGGAAGTTTTTTCTCCCTTTTGATTAATACAATTTACCTTATCAAAAAACATAATTGTGCCGACATGTAGTATATATACATGTTCAAAATGCTGCAGTAATCTTATCATCGGTTTGCCAGGTTCAGTCTTCTCATGATTTCAGCAAGTCCAAAGTCACACCAAGTCAAGTCCACATCGTCACATGAAAGCATCACATTTCATGTGACACATAAATGATCTAGAATACCAGGGACGGAAAAAAATACTAGGTGATTTCTTCCCATGTGCCTAAGAGTTGATGAACAGAGTTACCCGGTACATGTGCTGGTGGGAAGTAGCATGTACCGGGTGGAATAGTCGAAGAGCGCGCAAGCTGGTCGAGCCACCACCACCATCATAAAAAAGAAGAATACATTTGGAATCAGCAATTATATCATATAGAAACGGTAAGCTTTAAATCTAAACTCATTTAATCTTTTCCCGTTTAACCCAAGGAAAGTGTCGTCGAGACTTGCAAGACTTAAATAGAAATAAATAATCTTTAAACTAAGTTAGAAATGCTAAATAAAGAATAAAAGATGAGAGCATGCATCTAACTTGTCAATGGGTATCTAGATATATCTAATGCCAAAAGGAGCATGGTTCTCAACATTCGAAATCAAACAAGTAAAATCAGACCAAGATAGTTGTTTGAAATGCCCTTCTGTGACGGATCTGATTTTGATTAAATCTTCTCGAAGAAGGTAATTCATAAAATTCTAACTCTTGCTTCCTCAAATTTTTCTCTCTGATCTTCGTTTTTCCCTTATTCATTGTTCTTCTTTTTCACCGTATACAAAAGGGGCAGCAACTGGGGTAAAGAGAACGATTTTACAACTCTATCACTTTTTCTGCTTTTCTTGTGTTCACACAGAGACAAAATTTGATAGTAGAACGGTGAATCTAGTTTACTAAGCGTCAAAATAGACCGTTCCTTTTAGAAATAGTTATTCTAGTGAAAAGTGGTTAAAAAATTAAGATATATCATCAATAGGCCCATTTATGACTAAACAAGGCAAAGCTACATCATTAAAGTTTCACAACTAGCACTTTCTTAAAGGCATTTAAGAAAAATTTCAGTCTCTTTGCTCTAACAAAATTCACGTACTTTTCTTTTTTATCCATCTAAAAACGTCTTTTCCTCGAATAGAAAATCGTCCCCCCAACCATTCAAGCTAACAAGTTATTGAGTTCTATACCTCATGTGTGATGTAACACCTTACTAAATTGTCTACTCTTTCATACTTAAACTCGTAATCTAAAGACTTGTTAAAAACTATTGTCATATACAGCTTTTTACCAACTTAATATAATGAACTATTCAAATGCTTTATTCTGCCTATGATGGTCGGAATAGGTGTTTCATAGAGTATCAATTACTCATTGTTATTTAGTTTTCACCAAATCTGACATTACACTTTTTTCCTCTGTAACAGATTCAGAAGCCCAAATTTAGTAATAACCACTAATAACTAGGCTCTACCAAGATAAGTTCCCCATACCTAAGACGATCGTTTGGAATAACTAGAATTAGCCTCTCATCTGTTATACTAGTAACAGAAGCCTTTATGCAAGGAAACATCATCTTGTCACTTACAAGAAAGTTTTAGATTTATTGTCTTTAAATAAATACATCCACATAATTACGTCCGAGTTATTAAATGATTACTTTGCTACTGTGAAGTTGATAAATATATTAAGTAAACCCGATTGCCAAATACATTGGTCCATGTCTAAAATTTGATGATGGTGCAAAACCTTTTCTTAACCAATGTTCACCCACCTTAGGAAAAATGATAAATAACATTCAAGAATGACGGAAAGATGAAAATCGCAGAGAAAAGTTCAAACAAGCTAGACATATAAATTTCCTAATAGTGTTGTAAAACTTGGACAAATCAAATTATGATTAGTCAGTTCTCCTTAAGAAGATCAGTTGCATGGAGTCACATTAATCATGCTGACATATTTATGGAACTTTTCGAGGTACATATTCAAGGTCAACTTAATTGGTTACGATATAAAAAACAGTTTTTTTAAAGTAAGTTCTTAGTTAGACTTGATTGAATCAAATCTAAGGTCACTACAAATAATTTGTTATGTTAAACCTTGAAGCTAGGTGCAGCATAGTTGGAACCTTCTCGCTTAGGCGGCACTTTAGTGCAGGTACTAATTGCCACCAAAAGCCTGTACCTTGTCATGCATCGGCTCTATATTGAAAGACCAGCACTAAGTAATAAAAATATAGTTGTCAATGCAATATATTAACCGTCAGTAGTAGCTGAAAAATTTTGTTGTTTATCTTTATAATTATTTTCTGTTGCATCACACAATTCAACATGGTATTAAAATAGACAAAGGTCCTTCCTATATTTGAGTTTCATTGCCACACGCTATCAAAAAGAACTTCCACATGCTTGGATCATAACAAAAAAGAACCAGAACCTCACGTGAAGTGGTATGTTGAAGACATAATTAAGTAAATAAAGTACGAACTCATCTCCCCGAATCAAAACCTGCTCTCTCTGACAGCTTAACTTTCTAATGAGATGGTCAGACATGTCGACAATATATACTATATATTTTCTTTATTTGTGCCTTACAAAATCTCATGCTCTCATTGCTCTTTGTCTTTAAATCTCCGGCAAATATTGGCATCTTTCCACATTTTACACTTTTTGACAACATGTCTAAAAGGAAATGAAAACCTACCAATCACAGAAGCTTTATATGAGTGTAAAAGTTATTCCATAATTGTATAACTCCATTCATTTTAAGTATGTCGACAATAGGAATTTCAACTCTAAGATAATTAATCCTTAAAGGGTCTGCTTTTCATAAAATAAGGGTTATTGGTCTAGTAAAGTGTCAAATAAAAGGAAGAGACTAAAGAGGTATTGATTCAATAAAAGTTTCATTGGATGACCTGAAAAATGTATTTTCAAGGTCACGTTGTTAAGAAGATACTATGAACTAACTCCAAAAATCAGTATATAAGTTGAGAATTGCCTAAAACCATATAAGGAGATATAACTCATTCCCTCAATCAATGCTCACACTTAACACCCCTTCCCCAAACATGCACTTTAATATAAAAATCATATTTCTTATGTAAATTAATAAAATCTCAAAATACTTGTCCTATTGTTTAGACGAAAGTCGAGGAGACTTACCGGGTATTTTTATACTTACCCCATTTACCTTCACGGTATAGGTTCAAATATTGCAATGGAGAACCACTACATAGAGCTTTATTAGTGAGCCCCGTTTTAGCCTACTAAGCCATTGAAAAAGTCAAACTCATTCAGGAAAGGTTGAAAATCACTCAAAGTCGTCAAAAATCCTATTCGGACTAATTGAGTATTCTGCAAGGTTTCGCTCATGAACGGTGTTATGTAGTTTTGCAAAAAAATAGAAAGTAAAGTCCCAAGTACATTGAGGGCTCAACATTAGATAAACCAAGAATAGGGGTTACTTTAATACCATATTAAGAAATGAACCTTAAGCCTAACTCAAACCCAAAAGCTAGTTCAGTAGATGAGGATTGCCCAAATCTTATAAGAAGACAACAACTCATTCCCTCTATCGATGGGTCACTTAACACACACCAAAAGTTTGATCCTAAGATTTTCTTTTTCTATTTTTTTTTTTTTTTTTTGGATAAATAGTTGTGGTACCCGGACTAACTTAAGCATATCTCAATTACTAAAATTCATGTTATGACATTAAAATAATACCAAACATATTATATTCAAAGTGGAATTCTATCTATATATGGATGGTTTACTGTGCACGCGAAATTTGTAAAAACATTATTTCATAATACAGAAGATTACTTCAATACTTGACAATTTATAATCTACCGCTACTAAGACTTCTACTTAAACCTTTAACAAATGTTATGATTTTCAATTCTATTCGATTCTCCTTCCGTGAAAATAACACTTGAATTCTCGAGTTGGAACATCAAGTTTACCGTGAAGGGCCAACGACTATCATTACTTTAAGCATTAGGAGAGCAAATTGTATGTGCATGTCAGTGTTGTCAAAAACATCTTTAATGCGCGGTTAAGCCCTCAAGTTACGTGAAAAACAGGTTGAGCGCTTCATCTCACACCCCTTGGAGTACGACCCTCCCTCGGATCCTGCGTGAATGGGGAACGTTTGCGCACCGGGCTGCCGGCTTCATCTCCCTTAGTTGGCGCTTTAGTGCAGTCACAAGCCACTGAGTCATATTGTAAATGGGCGATGTTCTAAAGAGGCAACACTAAATAATAGAATTCTCACATAATTGTAAAAAGAGTTTAACTTCTTTGTCCATAGTTTTATTATTCTTCAATTTCATTCTCTCTTTTTTTACATGTGTTTTTCTTCCTAAAATTCATGTCTTTTTTTTGTGCTTAAAGTCCCAACAGATCTTATTGCTTTTTTGCGCTTTCTGCCTTTGATAACACTGGCACACATTAGAACTACGACTCTCTTCCACAATGGTCTCTAGTTCCGCATCAAAGACAACTAGTAATCCAAATATCAAACAAAGCTTTCAATACAGTACTGCTCTTCTCAAGAAGTTACAGTTAGAGGTAGATTTTAATCAATTTAACGTGCACAAGTGAAAAGGAAAAGCATGTTCTTCATTCTTTCTAACATTACATCCTCCAAAGAAGGATGAGACAAATTAGAAAAACAAAGGGAAAAAAAGAGACGCCTTTTTGAGGTATCAAGTACCAAGGTGAATATTATCTTGTGTTAAATATTGCATGTCCTTCCAAGCTCCACATGATAATGTAAAGACAACAAGACCACTGCATCTTTCTTTCTAGTTCTAAGATCTCCTTGAGTGGATCTTCCTTTATTTCTCTGTTTCCTCATATCTTATTGCTGCTGGGAGCAAGTAGCTTAGAAATACAATAGTTACACACAGTCAGTCCATCCAAAATCATACTTTAAAGTTTTATAACGGGCTTGAGATTCAGTAACAGATAACATGAACTTAGGCATACCACATTGCTTTTGTCTTCGCCTGAATTCAGCATCTACGCAACCTCTGATCAGAAACCTGAAAACTCCAAAAACTCAACAAGAAAAAAGGTTTCATCAATTGCTTATCCAAGCACAAGATCACACACACATACACACACAAAAAAAAGGATCATTCGCGCACACAAGATAACACACACAGACATACAGAATCTCTCTCTCTCTCTCTCTCTCTCTCTCTCTCTCTCTCTCTCTCTCTCTCTCACACACACATACAGAAAGTAGCCATTGAGGGGTGAACCTGTTAATTAAAAATTGTCCATTTTTATGCTACCTGTTCTAGGAATGTAAATCTGCCCGCCAAGAAGAAAAAGTTCAATTTTGTTGCTTCCATTAAATACAAATAAACAATTTAGAAAAATCTGAATTCCCTTCTACCAAGGAAAAAAAGAGCTTGAAAAACCAAAATAATTCGAACAGCTAAATTTCTCACAAACATAATTAACCAATGCCTATTTTAGATAAAATCAGAACTACCCCTTCAAGAAAAAACAAAAAGAAAAGAAAAACTTGACCCATAAAACTCTTTCAAAAATCAAAGCAAATTTCTCAAAAACAGGTTACCCAATTGCTGTAATATTGAAATTCTAGATAAAATCAGAATTACCTCTTCATCAACAAAAAGAACAAGGAAAAAAAGCCTTGACCCATAACAAAAACCTTCGGAAAAAAAAAAAAATTCACCATCCAACACACAAAATTCGTGAAAACTAAAACGGATTAATCAATTCGATGCCTTTAAATATTAAAATTCTAGATAAAATCAGAATTAACACTTCAACAACAAAAATAAAAAGATAAAAAGGAACCTTAACCCATAAAAATCTTTTAAAGCAAATTTCTCAAAAACAGGTTTATTCAATGCCTGAACACCAGAAAATGTTATAATTAGATAAAATCAGAATTCCTGATTAATTAATTCAATGTGGTACTAATTTTAAGTACTATACACTAAGGCATGAAATGAGTGCTTCACATATATGTTTAACGTGTGAAAAAAAAATGAAAAAAAAGAGAGTAAAATTCAGCTAACCTTTGCCGCAGGGTTTACAGGACGAAGGGTTTTTTTCTGGAACTTGAATCATCATCTTGTCTTCTTCTATATATATACAAAAACGTGAGAGTGCCTGTACTCTGTGTGTGTGTGTTGTGAGAAAAGCAGAATCAGATTGTGTCACTCACAGCCCAGATTTCAGACGGTTGGCAAAGGTTTTAAGGTAGCTGACAAAACTTGGGTTTAATGACAGAAGTATTTGAAGACTTATCGTTACGACGTCGCTTGCGCTTGCCCATGGAACTACCTTTTTTCCTTCTCTTTAATGAGTTCTTTAATTAAATAACAATCTAGAGTCCGGAACCAAAATGTGATTTTTTTTTAGACTCAAACGAACGAGATGTGTGGAAAAAAAAAGATAATCAAAATATGTATAAGGCCATTTTAAATGGTGTTATACTTTAACGGTCGTTTGCATGTTAAGGTATGGTGCCCTTTAAAAGGATATTATACGTGAATTTGAAAAAACGAAAGGTATAGCGCTTTTATTACGCGTTGTACATTAGCGGCTTAATAAAATGCGTTATACCCTCACTAAAAAATGGCCCCTTCACTTCCCCACCGTACCAGATCTCTCCCC
>ML375080.1:0-46762 GCA_005239525.1 Nicotiana knightiana
CACATACGACGTGTATTTTTATCATTAAAGCACATAAATGCAAGGTATATAATGCTTAAAATCTTGAATTCTGGCCACGCATCACCTATTGGCCTCTCTCTCCTCCCTCTCCTGAGTCAATATACTCTCCAATATCCTAGAAATCCCCACTACCTGCTGGTATGCAATATCCATCTCCAACTCTCGGGCCATGCTAAATCTGATACTAGTGTTGATCCCGACGAACCTTCTCTCGAACAGTAGCAACCAAGACTGGTGCACGCCTAGAAAAATCACTGAACCAGACTACATAATCTGACATGGTCATCTAAACTCTGCGCGCCATTGCTCAAACTCTGCGCGCCATGCATCATGAGACTCTAGGGGACATACTCCCTGAAGAACATATCCGAGAACTGAGTCCAAGTGAGTGAAGCAGCCTCAGACGGACTACACAACTCATATGTTCGCCACCACTGATAGGCCGCTCCTCTAAGCTTGAAATTAGTGAAATAAATCTACTAGACTCTGCAACACTCATAGTACGGAGGATATGGTGCACTCCTTGAGAAAACCCTAGGCATACTCTAATGCCAAGCCACTGAAAGTAAGAGGGTGGTACTTCTTATACCTCCCGAGCCTAAGCTATTCCTTCTTAGAAACTCCTGCCCTAACCTCGGGCTGAACTGAGGCTACCCGCTGCATTGGTATGACCTCCGAAACCTGGTTGACCTGGACCCGTTGCTCTGGGGTACAGGCGGTGGGAGATTGTGCTCCTCCCCCCGCCTAAGAGGTGGCGGGATCAAGTGGTATCAATCCTACCTGAGCCAAGGTGCTGATCATTCTTAGAAACTGGGCGAGAGTCTCCTGGAGGGGTTGGTGCAGTAACAGGCATCTCAGGTGCCTGCCCTCCAACTAGAGCTACTGGGCTCTATAGCAGCTCGTGCGGGTGCTCTAGCTTTACCACGTGGATGCCTCTACTTTGGCCCCAGCCTCTCATGGCTCTAGCAGGGGGCGCGGGGGTCTGGTCATATAATCCAGCTATACGTGTCCTCAACATCTGTGAGAGAATAGAAAGACAAGAGTTTAGAATATTGAAGTCAATAATTTCGCATGACAAGAATCAAAGAAGTGCAGCTTTTCCTAAAAGTTCCATAGCCTACCGAAGATAAGTATAGAGGTCTCTGTACCAATTTGCGGGACTCTACTAAACCTTCTTGTGACTCATAACACCTATGAACCTAGAGCTCTGATACCAACTTGTCACGGCCCTAATTTCCTTCCGGAAGATGACGTGATGGCACCTAGTCTCTAAGACTATGTAAGCCTATCAATTATGCAGAATAACTAAATATAAAGCTGAAACTTAACTTCATCATCTGAAATAAATAAAAATTGCGATTCAAAATAGTTACAACTCCCAAAACTCGTTAGAAATAAGTCACAAAAGCTAAAGGGAAATGCTAAATATCACTATAAATAAGAGTATAATGAGAATAAGGAAAACAACATAATAAAGATAGAGGGGGACTCTGAGGTCTCCGGACGCTGACAGATATACCTTGAAGTCTCCACGCACGACTAGCTCACTAATTCCTGGCCCAGTAGGAAGAAACTAGATCTCCACAAAAAGATGTGCAGAAGAGTAGTATGAGTACACCACAACGATACCAGTAAGTTCCAACCCTAACCTCGGTAGAGTAGTGGCGAGGTCAGGTCAGGGACCTATTGGAAATAATAGGAAAAATAAGGCAGAAGATAAAATGATGTAATGAAATGACACAGATGTGTAACCCTAGAAATTCACATAAGATAACAACACGCAATCAAAGAAGACAACTACAACACGTAAGGAAAAATAATCTTAAAAGTCAAGGGACAACAACAACAACAATAACAACAATGTAGCAAATAGAGGAAAACAACAGCGGCGCTCCTGAGGTACCGCCTCGTAGTCCCAAAAGTAAATATCTCACAATGTCACGAACAGAAACCTCGTGCAAACAATGATAACCGCACAACAGAAATTGTGTGCCACAATGAAATTGCTCCAAAAAGTCGACTCGGACCCACATCTCGAAAATGAACAAAACTTATAAATCCGAACACCCATTCGATATCGAGTCCAACCATACAAAACTTACTCAAATTCGACCTCAAATTGCCTTCCAAATCCCCAAATTTTAGCCTAAGAAGTCTTTCCAAAATTTCCCCAATTTCTACCACAAAAACCCTATTTTAAGGTTGAAATCTTATGAAATGTAAGGTAATTGAAATGAAGTGGGTTAAAATCACTTACCATCGAATTGGGGAGGAAAAGCTCTTGGAAAAGTTTCCCGTTTTTAGGGTTGTAAATTGGGAAGAATGAGAAAAATCCTATCTAACTCATTTTAAGTGCAGGCGCAGATGTCACAATTGTGACTTGGGGTTCACAATTGCAAACCCCACTAATGCAAAAAACACTTCGTAAATGCGAAGGTCTCATACTTCTACTGCCATCGCAACTGCGATGGTTTCTTCGCAGATGAGAACTTGGAATCCTCGCAATTTGCAAAGCATTGGTGCCCAACTGCAAATGCAAGGAAGCAACTCGGAAATGCGAACCAGTGTTATTGCGAGGTCTGAGGGTTGCACCAGAAATAAGTTATACACCAGCCATTTTCTAAGTCCAAATTCACTCTGTAGCCTATCCGGGACTCACCCGATCCCTCGGGGCTCCAAACTAAATATGCACACAAGCCCAATGTCACGACCCAAAATCCCTAAGGTCGTGATGGCGCCGGACGCAAGGTCAGGCAAGCCAAAACATTAACTAATTGAAATAACTTTCCAGTTTTAACATTTTTGAATCATTACCTTTTCTTTTGCATTTCATAATAAAATAAATAAATTTTAGTAAACTTAAATATGACAACACATCAATTCAGTTTAATGAAATAAATCCCCAACACATCCCCAGAACCCGCTGTCACAAGTATATGAGCAATTTCTAAGAATTTTACAAATATTACAAAGCCTGTCCGAAATACAACTGGACAAGGAAATATAAAATGGGACAGATACAGTGTGAATGTGACTCTGCCAGCTGCGGGTTGCCTCCGGATGGTGCATCTCTCCTAAGTCTCTGAATCCTCCACATTGCTATGAGAGTACTTGTGTAATAAAATGCATAGCAAGTGCAGCTTGAGTACAAAAACACGTGTACTCAGTAAGTCGCCCGCCTAACCTCAGAGAGGTAGTGACGAGAGGGAAAATTAGACTCTTACTAAGGTCCGACAATACAACATATGACAGAATATGATGAAATACAATAGACATGTAAGACAGTAAAAAATGAGTACATATCAAGTACAGAAATCCAGGTAATCACTGAGAATAAACAACAATGTACACTTTCCTCTTTCCCAAATAAATGTCAAGCCAATACCAACAGAATAGTACCAAATAGTCATGCGCACACAAAAGTAAGACAACCGGACGGAGTTATAAGATAGTCAGTCTCTCTATGCACTACCAAGGGATCGATCGGCCCATCCCAAAAGTGCATCTCTCAACCTCTCCACGCACTGCCGAAGGATCGATCGGCCCATCCCAAAAGTGCGGTACTCAATCTCTCTATGCACTGCCGAAGGATCGATTGGCCTGCCCAAAAGTGCATCTCTCAATCTTCTACGCATTGCCGAAGGATCGATGGGCCCATCCCAAAAGTGCGGCTCTCAATATAATAATCCTCTCTGTGCATTGCCGAGGGATCGATCGGCCCGTCCCAAAAGTGCACCTCTCAATATAATACGGCTAGCCCGCTCGCGAATCATACTTGCGACTCAGGTGCTCATAAGAATACATGTACAAATACAGGATCTTCATGCTCGCGAATCACTCAAGCAACTCAGGCACCCAAAGTTACACATATCCACATAATAATTTCGTATTTTATCAAGTAAACCATTTTTCTCAGGAAAATGGTAAAGTCTTTATTAAAAGAAACATGAAATATAGGTTTTGAAATCTTTGTTTTCGAAACTCATTTGTCCAATTTAGTAACACTCCATATTACAACCCAGTCCAGATACACAAATATATTCACAGCGAAAACAATTTTCTTTTAGAAGGTTAACAATATGAACTCTAGATTCCTTTTAAACATTCAATTACGTTTTCGGTCATATTAGCAGTTTAATATTACAAGCAGGGTTACTCGTACACACATAAAGCAAGTTAGTAGGTCCTAGGCTACCCGGACATGGCATAATAATAGCTACGCACGGACTCCCGTCACCTCGTGCATACGTAGCCCCCAAAGATAATAACTTGTATTGAATTAATTCACCTATGGGAACGATTCCCCCTCACGAAGTTAGAAAGGAGACTTATCTCGCTCAGAAATTCCAACACCGGCTTCTAAGCCCTTCTGAAGACTCCAACGGACGCACGACGCTCCGAAACTACCACATAAATGACAAAGCAATGAAAATTCATCCTAATACTTACAACAAATTCAGATTATATACTTTCCCAACCCAATCGGAGAAATGACCAAAATGCCCTCGGGCCCACGTGCCCAAAAAAATGAAATTCTCGAAAATACATTCTACCCATAGCCTTACTAACTCAAATATATAATTTGTTACAATATTCATGCTCAATTCGTGGTTAACAATCCAAATTTTCCATATTCTAGGTTTCTTCAAAGATTCACGATTTTCCTTCCAATTTCATGCTCAAAAATCCATGCAATATCTTGTATTTTACCTTAGAACCAAGTAGAACAACTTACCTCTTGATGCTTGGTGAAATCCCCCTTGAGAAGCTCTCCAAAATCGCCTCAACCCAAAGAAAAATGATAGAGAAATGGCTCAAATCCGATTTTAAAACATTCTGCCCAGGCACGTTTCCGCACCTGCGGTCCAATAGCCGCTTCTGCGGCTCCGCACCTGCAGAAAATCCATCGCAGGTGCGGCTCTGACTCAACCCAGCAAAAATCCCGCTCCTGCGATCCTTCTTCGCACCTTCGATACCGCAAGTGTGATCAAACACCCGCAATTGCCGTCCCTCAGCTCCAGACCCAGAATCTCGCACCTGCGGTGCCCTTAGCCGCATCTACGGCCAAAACCTCATAGGTGCGGTTACACCAGATGACATCAGCTTCAACCCTTTTTCGACTCCAACTTTGTTCCGTTAACCAACCGGAATCCACCCGAGACCCCGTCCAATTGTACCAACCTGTTTCAAAACATGATACAGACTTGCTTGAGCCCTCAAATTACATCAAACAATGCCGAAACCACAGATTGCACTCAAATCCAATTCCTTAAGAATTTAGAATTTCAAACTTCTACATTCGATGCCTAAACCTATCAAATCACGTCCGATTGACCTCGAATTTTGCGCACAAGTCATATTTAACATTACGGACCTGCTCCAACTTCCGGAATCGCATTCCGACCTAGATATCAAAACATCCACTTCCGACTGGATTTCTCAAAAACCTTCAAATTTCTATCTTTAGCCAAATGACTCCAAAATGACCTACGGACATCCTAATTCACTTCCGATCATGCTCCCAATTTCAGAATCACCATACAGAGCTTTTCCCAGACTCGGAATCCCAAACGGACATCAATCTCACAGATATGCACTTCAAGCCCAAATTCATGAAATCCTTCTAAAATGCTAACTTCCACAATATACGCCGAAACACTCCCGGGTTATTCAAAACCTGATCCGGACATACACCCAAGTCCGAAATCATCATACGGACCTGCTGGAACCTTCAAATTCTGATTCAGAGATCGTTTACTCAAAATTCCAATCTTAGTTGATTTCTCCAACTTAAGGCTTCTGAAATGAGAATTTTCTTTCCAAATCAACTCTAAACTTCCTGAAATTAAATTCTGATCATGCCGACGGGTCATAGTACCTGAAACGAAGCTGCTCACGACCTCAAACTGCTGAACGACGTGCTAGAACTCAAAACGACCGGCCGGGTCGTTACATTCTCCCCCACTTAAACCGACGTTCGTCCTCGAACGTGCTAAGAACTACTCTGGAGTTACCTGAAATCATTGTTTAACATCTCGAGAACCTGCCCGTGCTACCACAACCCAATCGAGCAAAATAACTTGATCAAACCTGGAAATTTCTTCTTTATTCATATAATAAGCTCAGAATTCCTTCAAAACACTTGAAATTTCTCTAGCCAGGCGTAGTATCAATATATATAAGCACTGCATCAACTAGCACTCGCTATACCAGATCATAACTGCATACCTTTGCCGAATCGGCACCATGCGCCGCATAACTCATCGTCTGACCACAACGACGCTCCCTGAACCTTATTAGCCAAGTTCCACAAATCTGATGCCCCTGATGCACCTCATAAAAATTGTACAGATACTGCTATAATGCTGACGATACCACCACAACGGAGGAAATGTGCAGAAATTCACACTCAACTGCAGAGTTAACAAGTCCTTGAAGACCTCATCTTGACAAGAATCATCACTTCATTATGAACCCGAATAATGGTATTTGTCCTTTAATACGCACGTCACATAACCTTATTGTACTGATCCCTGGTCCGATAATCTCGTCTCACCCAGAATGAACTGCTCAGACAGCAAGTTCTCCCAAACATGGCTAACACCCTCACATGATACCACATCGCGCCAATAGGCCATAACTCAAACATGATAATAAGAAACGATTCAGGGCGGAACAATTCAGCTCACACGACTAACATGAATTCTTACCAGAAAATAGGAAATAAAACACATGAAAATAAATACATCTCAACCCTTCTCATCATCACCCTGTTTCGGCGTGCAACCCGATCCAAATAACATACCCGTGGCGGCGTGCCACCCGATCCCAAACAACATCACCGTGGCGGTGTGCCACCTGATCCAAATAACATAAAACTCCCGTTAGGAAATATATATACGGAGCTGATTTGCTCACTAACACAATTACTGAATATCGATCACAAGAACGCTAAGTGCATCATACCATCATGGGGAGACTGATAAGGCCATAGGCTACAAAACTCAAGCACAACTGAGGTGCGATATATATACACTCTGGATCTCAAGAGCTATCCTGCTCACATTACATCCCCACTACGCGGGACCTCAACACATAAGAAATCATCAAGCCGTTTCACAACTCGCACGGCACAATCACAAAAACACATGTATTCGACGAAGACGGAACAACACCCACTGTTCTAATATCTTTCCATGAAAAGATGCTCTACTGAAAGGAACATGCCTGGCTTACATGAATCCCATAATCATATATAAATCCATCAGCAAACATCAAGCCACCTTGCTCGCACCAAACTTAGCTAATAGCTTTTGCTTGGGTCCATATTAACCCAACTTCTCTCATAATACACGAGAACAACCATCATCACCGAGACTAACACCCCATAATCCATAATCAACTCAACCGAACGCCCTTCCGCGACCTTCCACACAAGGAAACAAGTCTTCCCATCCATAACACCGACCACACTAAGGCCGCAAAACATATCTAGAACCCAGGACCAGGGCACAAAGCCTCCTTCACCGATTACCGATCTCAGGTGGCACTGAAGATAACACCAGCTTACTCTGAACTTTCAAATCACTTCGTCTTGCTCTCCCGAGCTAATGACATCCTTATAAACATCGGACCTAAATCTCGATTCTTACTCCCAGTTACGTGCGGCTTATCGCACCTAACATGCCAATACGAGGTGGTGCAAGAATTCCCATCATAACTGCTGAACCACTAATACGGTGAACACTTCACCATATAGAACTCTTTTTACTTGACTCAATTCAAGAGTACAATCTCAACACACGAGTGAATTCCCATATTCACCCAGATCACGCAAATCTTATATGGTAGTCTATACCACCATAACCCTTCCGGGATCCGCCCATACCTGATAGGCCATAGCACTCAAGTGCTCCCACATAAAATCCATTGCAACGATCGACAAGCCCCGCACACACCGACACAAACCACATGCCTAACTAAATATCTATCAAAGGAACCAATCACTGCCGCAAATGTGCCATTTCAACCATGGCTAATCAATCTATCTTCTTTTAATCATCTTCAATTGCCTCAGGAATAATAACAACTTCCTTCAACCCATAGCAAACTCAACCCTCACTCACCCCGAGTGACCTTGATTAACAAGAATACGCTACCCAAATGCCGCAACCCGTCTCATACCCTTCTGATAATTATTTTCTTTAATCCAGAGTCTATTTCTCTCTCTCCTCTAATATCATCTTGTGTACTGAAACATATAATAGAACATTCCAATCGTCCTCATTTCTCTCAGAGATTACTCTGCAAAAGCTCGATTCTCGATCATACTACTGCCTGAAATCCTTAATCGCCACATTCTTTAACTTTTGAACTCATTAAGACCGATATTGAGAGTCACCAACTCTGACTCGCCCCGAATACAACCAACACCCCCAAGGCTCTCCTAGAACAGGAACACCTTTTTCAATGAAACACGTGGCTGAGTCACTATCCTTACAACTCGCCCATGCCTTAAGCAAAATTTGAATCTTCCAAAGCCTAACCCTGACCAGACAGGACCAAGTTTTTTACAACTCCATCAAATCCTACGCACAATTAAAATTTTACTCCTCTTTCCTTAGCTGAAATAACTTGCCTACACGCCAATAATTCGCAACCCTATGAGAAGACAACCCTACAACCCTATTGCAGATGGTGGGACTCCCCCACTTAGCCCGAAGCCACTCCTAGCACTACTCTAGACCCTGCTGAGATCCTTCCTCCTTTGATAACCCGATCTTGCTCAACCAAACCATCCCAATCCTCAAAATTCTCTTGCTAGCACTCCCTAAATACTCGAATTCCCTAGCATCATTCACACATTCTACCTCCTACCAACTAGCTACTAGGAACCCTCACAGAACCTGCCAACCCCGCCATTGCTAACCTATCCCCAGAAGACAACGCACCGGTAGAAATTACCTGCTGACACCTCTCAGCGTCGCTGAAATGCACGCTCCCTGCGACCTCAATACCCCATCCTACGCCCTACTTCATTCCAGGATCATTTCTTGCCAACCTCATTCCTCAATACTTCCTCTCAATACTCTGACCCCACGCAATCGAAGAAACCATAGCACCGACAACCTAACACATTCCATTCGATCAATGACAACGGCCACATGTCACAGGTGCATATCCCATCTTACTTGAAGACACCCAATTTTACTACTTTATCAACTTCAACTAGACCATCCAGAATCCAAATGCCTTCCCTCTGACGGCATAAAAGCGCTGAAATCTCAAAATCACACTCTGAGGGGACCTCCCTTCAACCATTCACCACCCCAACGTACGGGCAAGCATTCTATCATCATATCAGCACCGCGCGACAATCAATTGCAACCATCATCACTACCCGAGCACAGCCTTAAGGCTCCTAGAAACACAGGTACTGAGCTGAAACAACATATTGCCCTTTCACAGGGCCATAACAACAACCACGATCATTCACACATGGAAGCATCTCGAATTACATTCGTAGCACCATTCCTATTCCTCAAATTCCTGATCTATAGCAAACGCTTCACGACGCGTAAGATTGAGTAGGAATGAACTTAGACATAAGCCTCAAAGGGATCAACTCACACGATGAAGAATCAAGAAGGCAAGTATTCCTAACAGCCCTGTAGCCTCTCGAAGATAAGTACATACGTGTCCGTACCGATCCGCAAGACTCTACTAGACTTGCTCATGACTCATGAGACCTACGGGAATCTAGCCCTCTGATACCACGTTGTCACGACCCAAAATCCCTAAGGTCGTGATGGTGCCAGAAGCAAGGTCAGGCAAGCCAAAACATTAATTAATTGAAATAACTTTCCAGTTTTAACACTTTCAAAATCATTAACTTTTCGTTTGCATTTCATAATCAAATAAATAAATTTTAGTAAACTTAAATATGACAGCACATCAATTCAGTTTAATGAAATAAATCCCCAACACATCCCCAGAACCCGCTGTCACAAGTACATAAGCAATTTCTAAGAATTTTACAAATATTACAAAGCCTGTCCGAAATACAACTGGACAAGGAAATTTAAAATGGGACAGATACAGTGCGAAGGTGACTCTGCCAGCTGCGGGTCGCCTCCGGATGGTGCAGCTCGCCTAAGTCTCCAAATCCTCCACATTGCTATGAGAGTACCTGTGCAATAAAATGCACATCAAGTGCAGCATGAGTACAAAAACATGTGTACTTAGTAAGCCGCCCGCCTAACCTCAGAGAGGTAGTGACGAGAGGGAAAATTAGACTCTTACTAAGGTCCGACAATACAACATATGTCAGAATATGATGAAATACAATAGACATGTAAGAAAGTAAACAACGAGTACATATCAAGTACAGAAATCCAGGTAATCACTGAGAATAAACAACAATGTACACTTTCCTCTTTCCCAAATACATGTCAAGCCAATACCAAAAGAATAGTACAAAATAGTCATGCACACAAAAAAGTAAGAATCCGTGCCGGAGTCATAAGATAGTCAGTCTCTCTATGCACTGCCGAAGGATCAATCGGCCCGTCCAAAAAGTGCATCTCTTAACCTCTCCACGCACTGCCGAAGGATCGATTGGCCCGTCCTAAAAGTGCGGCTCTCAATCTCTCTATGCACTACCGAAGGATCGATCGGCCCGTCCCAAAAGTGCATCTCTCAATATCTCTACCCACTGCCGAAGGATTGATCGACATGTCCCAAAAGTGCGGCTCTCAATATAATAATCATCTCTGTGCACTGCCGAGGGACCGACCGGCTCGTCCCAAAAGTGCACCTCTCAATATAATATGGCTAGCCTGCTCGCGAAATCATATTTGCGGCTCAGGTGCTCATAAGAATATATGCACAAATACAGGGTCTTCCTGCTCGCGAATCACTCAAGAGACTCAGGCACCCAAAGTTACACATATCCACATAATAATTTCGTATTTTATCAAGAAAACCATTTTTCTCAGGAAAATGGTAAAGTCTTTATTAAAAGAAACATGAAATATAGGTTTTGAAATCTTTGTTTTCAAAACTCATTTTTCCAATTTAGTAACACTCTATAATACAACCCAGTCCAGATACACAAATATATTCACAACAGAAAGAGTTTTCTTTTAGAAGGTTAACAATATGAACTCTAGATTCCTTTTTAAACATTCAATTACGTATTCGGTCATATTAGCAGTTTAATATTACAAGCAGGGTTACAGGTACACACATAAAGCATGCTAGTAGGTCCTAGGCTACCTGGACATGGCATAATAATAGCTACGCACGGACTCCCTTCACCTCGTGCGTATGTAGCCCCCGAAGATAATAACATGTATTGAATTAATTCACCTAGGGGGACTATTCCCCCTCACAAAGTTAGAAAGGAGACTTACCTTGCTCCGAAATTCCAACATCGACTTCCAAGCCCTTTTGAAGACTCCAACGGACACACAACGCTCCGAAACTACCACATAAATGACAAAGCAATGAAAATTCATCCTAATACTTACAACAAATTCAGATTATATACTTTCCCAACCTACTCGGAGAAATGACCAAAATGCCCTCGGGCCCACGTTCCCAAAAATTCGAAATTCTCGAAGATACATTCTACCCATAGCCTTACTAACTCAAATATATAATTTGTTACAATATTCATGCTCAATTCGTGGTTAACAATCAAAATTTTCCATATTCTAGGTTTCTTCAAAGTTTCACAATTTTCCTTCCAATTTCATGCTAAAAAATCCATGCAATATCTTGTATTTACTTTAGAACCAAGTAGAACAACTTACCTCTTGATGCTTGGTGAAATCCCCCTTGAGAAGCTCTCCAAAATCGCCTCAAACCAAAGAAAAATGATAGAGAAATGGCTCAAATCCGATTT
This sequence comes from Nicotiana knightiana, assembly GCA_005239525.1. Classification (NCBI taxonomy): domain Eukaryota; kingdom Viridiplantae; phylum Streptophyta; class Magnoliopsida; order Solanales; family Solanaceae; genus Nicotiana; species Nicotiana knightiana. The sequence goes on from ML375080.1 coordinate 11,930, forward strand.
TAAAACATTCTGCCCAGGCACGTTTCCGCACCTGCGGTCCAATAGCCGCTCCTGCGGCTCCGCACCTGCAGAAAATCCATCGTAGGTGCGGCTCTGACTCAGCTCAACAAAAATCCCGCTCCTGCGATCCTTCTTTGCACCTGCGAGACCGCATGTGCGATCAAACACCCGCACCTGCGGTGCCTCAGGTCTAGACCCAGAATCTCGCACCTGCGGTGCCCTTAGCCGCACCCGCGGCTTTGCACCTGCGGCCAAAACCTCGCAGGTGCGGTTACACCATATGACAACAACTTCAGCCCTTTTTTAACTCCAACTTTGATTCGTTAATCACCCGGAATCCACCCGAGGCCCCCGGGACCCCGTCCAATTATTCCAACCTGTTCCAAAACATGACAGGGACTTGCTCGAGCCTTCAAATCACATCAAACAACGCCGAAACCACGGATCACACTTAAATCCAATTCCTTAAGAACTTAAAATTTCAAACTTCTACATCCGATGCCGAAACCTATCAAATCACGTCCGATTGACCTCAAATTTTGCACACAAGTCATATTTAACATTACGGACCTGCTCCAACATCCGGAATCACATTTCGACCTCGATATTAAAACTTTCACTTCCGGCCGGATTTCTCAAAAACCTTCAAATTTCTATCTTTATCCAAATGACTCCAAAATGACCTACGGACATCCAAATTCACTTCCAATCGCGCTCCCAATTGCAGAATCACCATATGGAGCTATTCGCAGACTCAGAATCCCAAACGGACATCAATCTCACTGATATGCACTTCAAGCCCAAATTCATGAAATCCTTCTAAAATGCTAACTTCCACAATATACGCCGAAACGCTCCCAGGTTATCCAAAACCTAATCCGGACATACACCCAAGTCCGAATCATCATACGGACCTGCTGGAACCTTCAAATCCTGATTCATAGATCGTTTACTCAAAATTCCAATGTTAGTTGATTTCTCCAACTTAAGGCTTCTGAAATGAGAATTTTCTTTCCAAACCAACTCTAAACTTCCTGAAATTAAATTTCGACCACACCTATGGGTCATAGTACCTGAAACAAAGCTGCTCATGGCCTCAAACCGCTGAACGACACGCTAGAACTCAAAACGACCGGTCGGGTCTTTACACCCAAATAACCTCATACAAACTCTCTCACGCAATCAAAACACCAAAATAACACATAGAACACGAATAGGACACCAAATCAAATGAAATTTTCAATGAAGCTTAAGAATATTCATTTTAACAACCGGATGACCGAACCACATCAAACCAACTCCATTTTGCACCAAATCTTGTAAATAAGTCATAAATATAGTAATGCACCTATGCCAAGCTCCCGAACCAAAATCTTGACCCAGTAGCAATAAAGCCAAACTTTCGTCAAGTCTTTAAATTATTTAAACCTTTAAACTTCAAGTTTCCGACAAAATGCGATAACTCCAGCTAAAGACCTCCAAATTTGATTTTGAGCATATTTCCAAATACCAAATTATGATATGGACCCATCGGAACCGTCAAAACACAGATCCAGTTCCATTTTCTTAAATCGTTGACCGAGGTCAACTCAAACAAATTTTCAAGGCACGAATTCACATTTTAATTATTTGTTTTGCATCAAAGCCTTCCAAAAAAGACACAGGCCGCAAATGCAAATCGAGGAAGAAAAAAAGAGCTATTTGAGGTTTCAAAACATAGAACTATGGTTTAAAACTCTAGATGACCTATCAGGTCATCACATGGTCGGATTTTGTCGATTCCGTAATGCTATTATTGGGGTATTTTCCATTCAGATAGAGTTGAGGTTATTCATGTTCTAATATGATCTATTTGTTACTTCTCTATGCTACGAGGGGTTGTGATTTGTTAGTTATAAGTACAGATGGTGCAGTTCTGTTTGGGTCTTGTAGAGGGATTTGAGCGAGATGGTTATTGGGGTGTCAAATGGTTGATTGCGGTGTGGTTGTGTTCTCTCCGGACTGTGGTATATTATACTATTTGATTCTCCATGGTTATGCTCATACACTTTGTGTATTTAATGTTAAATTTAATATAGTTTTTGATTTTTAGCATGGTGGCTAGAGATATTTCATATGGACCTGTGTTTGGATGGGGTCACACATTGCAGTTGGGTTATGGTGGGACATGATCCTTTGTGATAGATTCGTGTGTTTTGGTTCTACTATGTGTGATGGGTTCTTAGCACTGCGTTGTGGTTGTACCTGTTGAGCTTGCGGGACGATTCTCTCATTTGAGTCATTTTCCATTTTGGGTGCATTTGAATTGTTGCTTATTGTTGCACGAATTGCACGGTTTGTGGCTTTAGGTTGTAAGGATGTGGCCTATTAATAGAATAGTTTTGTTTGATGATATAGGGTCATTGTACCTAGAATGGGTACTATCGTATTTGATTACAATATGTATGGATGAATAATATCGGAAGTTGGCTTAGGATTTGGCTTTGTTCTTGTCGGATGAGAGGGGGGATTCGTGACTCGTTGATTTAATGAGTGGTTATGAATTTCTGCGTGTTTATTTTATTGTCGACAGTGTACGAAGGTTTTTGAGTGATTATGTTTGATACGAAGTTTGTTACCGGTGCCAAGTGTGTTTTGAGCGATTACTATGGTAAAAGGTTATGGTTGTGAGCATCCGAGTTATGTGGTATATCATGTGAGTATATCTTGGGTTATGGATATGACTTGATACAACTTGTTCAGACTTATACAGTGTGTAAATACGAGATTCGAGTATTGTATAGAATTTCAGATGTTGGAAATTGGGTTCCCAGGTTTATGGGCTAAGGTTGAATTAAAGATCTTCAACTATGTTGTGCCTTCAGGCTTATATGGATTAAGGTGACGTGAGATCACCCCTAGGTATGTGCGTGGTAAAGTGGAATAAGGATTTGAAGCTTTAAGAAATAACCCTTGGCACATTTGAGGATGAACGTATGTTTAAGTGGGGGAAAATGTAATAACCCAACTTATCGTTTTTAACAGACACACTCCTTTCAACTATTTGAAGTCTTGAATAGCTTTATATGATGTATTATGACCAATGTGTATTGTTGGCTTTGGTTTTTATGTGTTTCGGGATTAGTTCAGATGAATGGAATCTATGTTGGAAGTTTAAATAAAAAAAGTGTTGACCGGAGTTTGACTTTTGTGCAAACTACTCCGGAATGGATTTTTTATGATTCCGCTGAAAGTAAGAGGGTGGTACTTTATATACCTCTCGAGCCTGAGATGCTCCCCTCAAAAACTGCGGCCCTAGCGTCGAGTTGAACTAGGGAGACCAACTGCACTAGTATGACTTCTTGGACCTGGCCAACTTGGACCAGCTGCTCTGGGGTACGACCGGCGGGAGTCTGTACTCCCCCCTCGGTCTGAGATGTGGGAGGAGCAAGTGGGATAAACCTCGGCCTGATACAGAGTGCCAAACATAGTAAGAAACTTGGAGAGAGTCTGTTGAAGTGCTGGGGCAGCAGCAGGCATCTCAGGTGCCTACTCTTCAGCTAGAGCTACTGATGGCTCCTCTGTAGCAGCTCGTGCAGGTTCTATAGTTGAACTATGTGGATGTGCTCGTCCTGTACCCCAACCCCGGCCTCTCGCGGCTCTAGCAGTGGGCGCGGGTGTCTGGTCATCCGATCTAGGTGTAGGGGTCCTCACTATCTGTGAGAATAAAAAGGCAGAAATTTAGAATCCCAAAGTCAACAATTACGCACGATAAGGAAACATAGAAGTGAAGGTTTTCCTAACAGTTCCATAACCTCCTGAAGATAAGTACAGACGTCTCCGTACCAATCGGTGAGACTCTACTAAACCTGCTTGTGACTCGTAACACCTATGAACCTAGAGCTCTGACCAACTTGTCACGACCCCATCTTCCCTCCATAAGATGTCGTTACGACACCTAGTCTCTAAGACTTGGTAAGCCTAACTACATGCAGAATAATTGAAATAACAATAGATATAGGTCTCAAACTTAACAACTTTATAAAAACAACGTTACAACTCAACATATACAAATCCCGAGACTCGGTGTAATATAAGTCACAAGCTCCAAGTATGAATATTGGATAATCCTATACATCATGCGTATAGATAAGGGATAATGAAACAAGAGGTCTAGAGAAAGGGGGACTCCGAGGTCAACGGAAGCCGATCGATATACCTTGAAGTCTCCACAGAAGAATCCCAACTGATGCCTGGGCTGGTAAGAGGTACCTGGATCTGTATAAAATGATGTGCAGAAGAGTAGCATGATTACACCACAACGGCACCCGGTAAGTGCCAAGCCTAACATCGATAGAGTAGTGACGAGGTCATGTCAGGGCCCTACTGGAAAAATAAAAGATGAAACAAATGTAGGCAGTTTAATAAAGACAATGTGAAATTGAAACAACGAATAGTATAACAAGATTAGCTACACAGAACTAAGAAAATAGCAACACAGAGAAATACAATTAATAGAATGCTAAGGAAACAACGATCAAAGACAATATCAAAAGAAGTGGGAAATGTAAACAAGAGTAACTACCGAGGTACCTCCTCATAGTTTCAAATCACAAAATAAATTACAATCTTTTCTTATATCTCCGTGGAAGCCTTTACTTTTAGTTTTGAAAATCATTTTTCCAGAAATAGCGTCCCGCATTTTAGCCCACATTATCACACATCATGGATTCTAGTAGTTCCCCTACTAGCCACGCGTATCAAACCCACCTTATCTCACCGCATGCATTTCAACACCCAGACATTATACTGCATGCATATCAATAGTAAAATGCATCAAAAATCATACCCTAAGTTCCCAATATCACTATTTGATAGAGAAAAAACAATAATAGAAATCTCAACAACAATTACTGGAAGAATAACTAAATGGAATGATATTTCACAAATTAACACTTTGCTCAATAGGAATCACGACCTTTGCAACTCAGTACCAATTTCAACAACAAGATATTCCAAGAAATAGCAATTGCAAGTAAGAATTCAACAGTTAAATAATGAATATGGAATATGGAAACAAGAATTTCAACTAAACATGTAGACATATTAGCAAGTAAGTGATAAGACAAGTATACATGTGAAATTAGACTAAATATGATGACTGTAATATGTTAAAGTAACTCAATCAAAGCATGAAAGGAATCTACATAGCTAAAAACCGGCAATTTAAATATTTAGCCAGTGTATACACTCATCACCTTGCGTACACGACTCTTACATATCAAAATAATCGCAAGCAACACCAATCCTAAGAGGAAATTCCTCCACACAAAGTTAGGCAAGCCACTTACCTCAAATCATGCTAAATCATTCCACTAGAAGGTCTTTCCCTCAATTTTCCAACTCCAAACATCTCAAATCTAGCAAAAAGAATTTCACACTATAAATATAAATGTAGGAAACTAATTCAAACAATGAAATTACGATATTTGTAAAGAATTGAAAAATTTATCCAAAAAGTCGAACACGGGCCCGCGCCTTTGAACCTGACCGAAATTCTAAAATCCGAACACCTATTCGATATCGAGTCCAACCTTATAAAAATTATTCAATACTAACCTCATTTCCCCTTTCAAAATTCAAAAACTTAGTCTAAGAGGTTCTACCAATTTTCCCCAATTTTTCCAACTCCAATCCTTAATTACATGACAAAAACAATGATAGATTCTAGTAATTTAACCAAAATTGAGTTATGAATTCTTACCCCAATGTTCTATCTGGAAATCGCTCGAAATCTTGCCTCCAACAGATCTCTCTAAGTCCAAAATGTGAAATATGGGATAAACCCTCGATTTTGAAACTTAAGTGTGCTGCCCAGTGATTTACACATCGCGATCGCAGAATCTCCTTTGCGATTGCGAATAAATTTTTTCCATCTGCTTAAAACCTTATACGTGAACGCGAGATTTTCCATGCGAATGCAAAGCACTGCCTTATTAAGCTACGTGATCGCGACTCCCTACACACGATCGCAATGAACAAAGCGCGTGGACCTGCTTCCCCAAATTCCTCTACAAGAATCCGACCTTCTCCACGGGTTCGCGATTCACTGGATACCAACCTTCCGCGATCACAGGTCCCTTCACGCAATCGTATAGAAAAAATTCCTCCACTGTAAAACTAGCCTTCGGGAACGTGTTAATCCATTCGTGATCGCTCATAAGGAAACTGGAAGGACTAGATTCAACAATTACTCAATGATCCGAAATGCACCGAACATGGTCCGAATCCTGGAATCTAGATCCGACCCCGATATCAATAAAGTCAACTCCCGATCAAACTTTCCAAATCTTCCAAACGACCGACGGGGTCGTTATAGTGAACTATCACGTTAATTATTCATTTTATTTCTTTCGAAATCATAAATTTTATTAAATAAAGAAATTTACACATTTAAAATCATAGGTACAGACATAATTAGTAAGACATAAAAATAAAAGGTCATAATAATATGTAAATTCGTAAACATCAACTAGAATATTCCAAAATACATTGTCACAAGCGCTTGAGCTTCTACTAAAGAGCGTTATAATAATACAACATCTGTCTGGAATATAAAATAGTGCGATAACATATACAAAGAAAGTGGACACTCTGTGGCCTGCAGTGCGTAGCATAGAAACCAGCTCACTGTAAAGTCCCCTTAGTAGTTGCGCCTATCGCCAAGATGGCCACCAAATGAACCTATCAGATCCTGCACATTTAGTGTAGAAGTGTAGCATGAGTACGTAAATCACACGTACCCAGTAAGTATCTAGACTAACCCCGGAGAAGTAGTGACAAGGGGTCGACATCGACACTTGCTAGTGGTCCAATAAAACAATATAGTAAATTACAACAGATAAGAAACACAACCATAACAATGAGGTAATAACTGTAACTTATATAATTCTCCAACATTTCTTTTGATGATATAAATCTCTCAAATCTCATGTGCTGTCTCAGCAGATAAAAAATATCAAGTGCAATCTCAAACGGACAAGGAATACCATATAAGTGCCAGGTCTCAATCAGAGGGGAATCTCATGAATATTCAGATTCGTAGCGGTATTACGCATGATTATGCTGAAGTCGTACGATCCGATCCAGAGTGGTGTGTACACTGCCGAGGGTCGACTGGCGCGAACCAGATTTGCATCTCAATATACTGCCAAGGCGTTTGGCCCGATCCACAGAAAAGAAATAAACTTATTGAATTATGAGTCACGTGCTTACAACATAGGTACATGAGCATAAGTAAACATGACTTTTACCGTTTATCAAATATCTCGCCAAACAACCCAAGGTGATAAACTCGGCCTAATATATTCCCGAATCAATTTCAATTATAAATTCAAGTAATTAAGCTAGCAAATTTAGTTCAAATAATTAAATATTACAATGTAAAACCCTAGGTCTACCCGTACATAAACATGCTTTTAGCTATGTACGGACTCTCGTCACCTTGTGCGTACGTAGCACCAACAAGTAGTAGCACATATCAATTTAATACCTACAAAGTAGTATTCCCCTCACAAGTTTAGACGGGAGTCTTACCTCGCTCCGAAGTTTCATAACCGACTTAAACGTCTCTATAACACCGATGCCCATCAATCCAAAACTAATCAACTAATGTGTAAACCGAAAGAATATACTCCAACACTCATAAATAATCAATTTATAATAATTCCCAACTCTGCTCGAAAAGTCAATCCCTGGGCCCACATGCCCGGATTTCGAGAATTTTCGAAGATAAACATTACCCATAACACCACGGATTCAGATTTATAATTTACTAGCAATTCCATGTCAAATTTTGTGGTCAAAATCAAAAAATACAAATTCTAAGTCTTTTGCCTAAAATCCCACATTTATCACTTAAATTCTTGAATTTACAAGCCTAAATTTGTGTACATAACTCATAACGTGTAGAAATCACTTACCTCATGATTGATGATGAAAACGACGCTCCAATCGCCTCAAAGTCGGCTCCCATGGAAGAAATGAAGTAAAAATGAGCCAAACCCCCAATTTAAAACAACACTGCCCAACCTGACCTTCTTTGCGAACGTCTTACCCTCACGTCCACAAAGAGCAACCTGCTCCGGCTCCAAAACTCCTCTTCGTGAACACGAGACAGGGCGAACGGGCTGCTTTACCAGCCTGCCCATTGCGAGCGCGTCCGTACATTCGCAAACGCGAATACCAAGTCCCTGTTGATACCCCATTTTGCCCTCATATTTTTCCAATTAGTAATATATTTTTCAAAATGTCATTACTTAATTTGCAAGATTTATACAAATATTTTATAATTTTTCTCATGGTTTTTGTCACGACCCCAAATCCTAAGCCGACCGTGATGGAGCCTATCATGGAACTAGGCTAGCCAACCATTACATACTATCATAATTTCCAAAACTAACAGATTAAAACAACAAAACGAGATAAAAAATTTATACACTACCCCAAAACCTGGAGCCAACTATCATGAGCATCTAGGACTATAAATACAATGTACAATAAGGTGAATTGCTACTACAAAAGTCTGAAGTACGAAAGATAAAAAAACTATGAAACTGAGGAAAGGAAAGGAGGTGAGCTGGGGACGCTGAGTAGCTACCTCAATCCTCGAACAAACTCCAAGCACGTCCGAAAACCAACTAGTGAGATGGTATGGTACCCGGATCTTCACACAGAGGTGCAGGGAGTAATGTGAGTACACCGACTCACTAAGTAATCAAAGTAACTAAAAACCTGAGTGTAGTAACGAGCATTTATAAATCATGTGAATCCATATAATAAGAAACAGTGGAAATAAACAAATCAAGTCAGGAATCAACATTCAGAATATTTCATAACACTCCAGTTTCCATTGAAAAATCTCATATAAAAACATTTGTCCAACATTATCCTCAGAGGCTCAGTGTCACAACCCAAAATCCCTAAGGTCGTGATGGCGCCGGACATCAATGTCAGGCAAGCCAGATCATTAATTAATTGAAATAACTTTCCGGTTTTAACATTTATGAAAACATTTCCGTTCACTTTATTACATGATAATCAAATAAAAACCTGTTAATTAAAAACAGTGATTTAAAGATTTCATTTAAGCAATTATATCCCAATACATATCCAAGAACCCGGTGTCACAAGTACATGAGCAATTTCTAAGAATTCAACAATCATTACAAGCCTGTCCGAAATATAAAGGGACAAGGAAATTTAAATGAAATAAATACAGCACGAAGGAGACTCTGTCAGCTGTGGAGAGCCTCTGGATGATGAAGCTCCCCTAAGTCTCCGAATCCTCCACATTGCTATAAAGTACCTGTGCAATAAAATGCACAACAATGTAGCATGAGTACAAAAACCACGTGTACTCAGTAAGTTGCCCGCCTAACCTCAGAGAGGTAGTGACCAGAGGTCAAATTAGACACTTACTAAAGGTCCGTTTTAAAATATTTAAGAGTGACACTAAGCATGGTTTTATCATAGGCAATTTATAAAACAGGATTTAAATATCTTTCAACTCCGTTCACGGTTAACACTTTATCTTCGTCATATTAACAATTAATCAACTTGGTGATTTAATCAAATAATAATAAATCGACGGGAAGGAACAACTTCTTCCAAAAGTCTTTTTAATAACTTTAAATCTCTGTCATTTCAATCGATAATTTAATATTTCAGGCCAGTAATCAAGCAAATATCATAGCAACTACGCAACAAATATCATGCGCAGGCAATGCCGAGGGTCGAGGCGCTGACCATCAATAATAAACTGTGCACTACCGAAGGGTCGATCGGCTCGAACCATAGATGCATCTATCTGCCCCGTTCGCGAATCGATCATGCGACGCGGTTAAAATAATATGGCAAGCTTGCTCGCGAATTATACCTGCGACTTAGGTTCTCATATGAATACATACACAAATACAGGGTCTTCGTGCTCGCGAATCACTCAAGCAACTCAGGCGCCCAAAGTTACACATATCCACATAATAAATCTGTATTTTTATCAAGAAAAGAGTTTTTCTCAGGAATGTGGTAAATTCCTTATTAAAAGAAACATGAATTATAGGTTTTGAAATCTTTGTTTTTGAAACTCATTTTTCAAGTTTAGTGATACTCCATGATACAACCCAGTCCAGGTACACATGTATCCGCAGCGGAACCAATTCTCTTTCTAGAAGATTAATAATATGAACTCTAGCTTTCTTTTAGACATTCAATTACGTTTTCTGTCATATTAGCAGTTTAATGTTACATGCAGGGTTACAGGTACACACATAAGGTATGCTAGTGGGTCCTAGGCTACCTGGACATGGTATAATAATAGCTACGCATGGACCCCCATAACCTCGTGCGTACGTAACCCCTGAAGATAGTAGCATGTACTGAATTAATTCACCTAGGGGATGATTCCCCCTCACAAAGCTAGAAAGGAGACTTACCTCGCTCTGAAATTCCCACACCGGCTTCCAAGCCCCTCCGATGACTCCAACGGACGCACAACGCTTTGCAACTACCACATAATGGCAAAGTAATGAAAATTGATCCTAATACTCACAACAAATTCAGATTATATACTTTCCCAACCCCGCTTGAAAAAAGACCAAAATCACCTCAGGCCCATGTGCCCGAAAATCCGAAATTCCTGAAGATACATGCTACCCATAGCTCTACTAGTTCAATCATGCAATTTACTCTACATTCCATACTCAAATTCGTGGCTAAATTCCAAATTTACATTTTATAGGTTTCTTCAAAAATTTCCCAAATTTCCTACCAAATTATCATGTTCAAATCCATGCAAGATCACATATTCACTTAAGAATGGGAAGAATTCACTTACCTAGTGATGCTTGATGAAAATCCCCCTCTTGAAGCTCCAAAAATCGCCACACCTGAAATGAAGAAATGGTCAAAAATCCGTTGTTAAAACACCCCACTGCCTCCTACCATTTTTGCACCTGCAGTGCAATAGCCGCTCCTGCGGAAATTCCATCGTAGGTGCGGCTCTGACTTAACCCAGCAACTCCCGCTCCTGCGATCACTCTAATCGCAGGTGCGACCAAACTCTCGCACCTGCGGCTCTGCACCTGTGGCCAAATCCTTGCAGGTGCGGATCACACCGATGACAACAATCTTCACTTCTTCAAACTTCAATTATTGATCCGTTAACCACCCGGAATCCACCCGAGGCCCCCGTGACCCCGCCCGATCATACCAACCTATCCCAAAACATAACATGGACATCCAAATTCACTTCTGATTGCGCTACCTAATTCCAGAGTCACCATACGGAGCTATTCCCGGACTCGGAATCTTAAACAGACATCAACTTCACTGATATGCACTTCAAGCCCAAATTCATGAAATCCTTCTAAAATTCTAACTTCCACAATATTCGCTGAAGCGTTCCCAGGTTATCCAAAACCCGATCCGAACATATGCCCAAGTACGAAATCTTCATACGAACCTGCTGGAACCTTCAAATGCTCATTCGGAGGTCGTTTACTCAAAATTCCTATCTTAGTTGATTTCTCCAACTTAAGGTTTCTGAATGAGAATTTTTTTTTCCAAATCAATTCTAAACTTCTTGGAAATCAATTCCGACCACGCCCACGGGTCATAATACCTGAAACAAAGTTGCTCACGACATCAAACCACTAAACGACACGCTAGAGCTCAAAACGACCGGTCGGGTCATTACATTCTCCACTTAAACCGATGTTCTTGCTCGAACATGCCAAGAATTGCTCTGGAGTTACCTGAAATCACTGTTTAACACCTCGAGCACCTGCCCGTGCTACCACAACCCAGTTGAGCACATTAGCTTGATCACACCTGGAGATTTCTTCTCTTATCCATACAACAAGCTTAGAATTCATTCACACCTAAAATTTCTCTGCCAGGAGTAGTTTCAACATATAAACACCGTATCAACTACCACACGATATACCAGATCATAACTGCATACCCTTGCCGAATTGGCACCATGCGCCGCATAACCCATCATCTGTCCACAATGATGCTCCCTGAACCTTAATAGCCAAAATTCCACGAATCTGATGCTCCCAATGCACCTCATGATATATATACATACATCCTGCTATAATGCTCGCGATACCACCACAACGGAGGAAATGCGCAAAAATTCATACTCAACTGCAGAGTTAACAAATCGTTGAATACCTCATCTTGACTGGAATCATCACTTCATTATGAACTTGAATAATGGTATTTGTTCTTTAACACATTCCATCCGATCAATGACGACGATTACACGTCACAGGTGCATATCCCATCTCACTTGAAGATGCCCAGTCTTACTACCCTTTCAACCCCAACCGGACCATTCATAACCCAAATTTCATTCCTCTGCCGGCACAAAAACACTGAAATCTCGAAATCACACTTTTAGAAGACCTCCATTCAAACCATTCATCACCCCCAACATACGGGAAAACGTTCTATCATCATATCGACACTGCGCGACAATCAACTACAAACATCATCACTACCTGAGCACAGCCTTAAGGCTCCCAGAAACACAGCTACTGAGCTTGAAACAACATATTACCCTTTTGCAGGGCCATAACAACAGCCACAACCAATTACACATGGAAGCATCTCGGATTACATTCGTAGCACTATTTTCATTCCTCAAATTCCTGATCAATAGCAAGCGCTTCGCGACGTGTAAGATTGAGTAGGAATGAACATAGGCATAAGCCTCAAAGGAATCAACTCGCACGATGAAGAATCAAGAAGGGAAGTACTCCTAACAGCCCTGTAGCCTCTCGAAGATAAGTACAGACGTCTCCATACCGATCTGCAAGACTCTACTATACTTGCTCCGGACTCATGAGACCTACCGGAACCTAGCGCTCTAATACCATGTTGTCACAACCCAAAATCCCTAAGGTCGTGATGGCGCTGGACATCAATGTCAGGAAAGCCAAATAATTAATTAATTGAAATAACTTTCCGATTTTAACATTTATGAAAACATTTCTGTTCACTTTATTACATGATAATCAAATAAAATTCTGTTAATTAAAAACACTGATTTAAGGATTTCACTTAAGCAATTATATCCCAATACATATCCCAGAACCCGGTGTCACAAGTACATGGGCAATTTCTAAGAATTCAACAATCATTACAAGCCTGTCCGAAATACAACTGGATGAGGAAATTTAAATGAAATAAATACAGTACGAAGGAGACTCTGTCAGCTGCGGATCGCCTCTGGATGATGCAACTCGCTAAGTCTCCGAATCCTCCACATTGCTATGAAAGTACCTGTGCAATAAAATGCACAACAAGTCTAGCATGAGTACAAAAACAATGTGTACTCAGCAAGTCGCCCGCCTAACCTCAGAGAGGTAGTGACGAGAGGTCAAATTAGACACTTACTAAAGGTCCATTTAAAATATTTAAGAGTGACACTAAGCATGGTTTTATCATAGGCAATTTATAAAACACGATTTAAATATCTTTCAACTCCGTTCACGGTTAACACTTTATACCTTCTTCATATTAACAATTAATCAACATGGTGATTTAATCAAATAATAATAAATCGGCGGGAAGGAACAACTTCTTACAAAAGACTTTTTAATAACTTTAAATCTCTATCATTTCAATTGATAATTTACCATTTCAGGCCACTAATCAGGCAAATATCGTAGCAACTACGCAGCAAATATCATGCGCAGGCAATGCCGAGGGTCTAACGGCGCGGACAAACAATAATAAACTGTGCACTTCCGAAGGGTCGATCGGCTCGAACCGTAGATGCATCTATCTGCCCCGCTGGCAAATCGATCATGCGACGCGGTTAAAATAATACGGCTAGCCTGCTCGCGAGTCATACCTGCGACTCAGGTGCTCATATGAATACATACACAAATATAGGATCTTCTTGCTCGCGAATCACTCAAGCGACTCAGGCGCCCAAAGTTACACATATCCACATAATAAATCTGTGTTCTTATCAAGAAAACAATTTTTCTCAGGAAAGTGGTAAAATCCTTATTAAAAGAAACATGAAATATAGGTTTTGAAATCTTTGTTTTTGAAACTCATTTGTCAAGTTTAGTGATACTCCATGATATAACCCAGTCCAGGTACACATGTATCCACAACGGAACCAATTCTCTTTCTAGAAGATTAACAATATGAACGCTAGCTTTCTTTTAGACATCCAATTACGTTTTCGGTCATATTAGCAGTTTAATGTTACAGGCAGGGTTACAGGTACACACATAAGGCATGCTAGTGGGTCCTAGGCTACCCGGGCATGGCATAATAGTAGCTACGCATGGACTCCCATCACCTCGTGCGTAAGTAGCCCCCGAAGATAGTAACATGTACTGAATTAATTCACCTAGGGGGACGATTCCCCCTCACAAAGTTAGAAAGGAGACTTACCTCGCTCTGAAATTCCCACAGCGACTTCCAAGCCTCTGCGATGACTCCAACGGACGCACAACTCTCCGCAACTACCACATAATGGCAAAGCAATGAAAATTCATCATAATACTCACAACAAATTCAGATTATATACTTTCCCAACCCCACTCGAAAAAAGATCAAAATTCCCTCAGGCCCACGTGCCCGAAAATCCGAAATTCCTGAAGATACATGCTACCCATAACTCTACTAGTTCAATCATGCAATTTACTCTACATTCCATACTCAAATTCGTGGCTAAATTCCAAATTTACATTTTCTAGGTTTCTTCAAAAATTTTCCAAATTTCCTACCAAATTTTCATGTTCAAATCCATGCAAGATCGCATATTTCACTTAGGAATGGGAAGAATTCACTTACCTAGTGATGCTTGATGAAAATCCCCCTCTTGATGCTCCCAAAATCGCCACACCGTAAGAGAAATGAAGAAATGGCCAAAAATCTGTTCTTAAAACACCCCACTGCCTCCAGCCATTTTCGCACATGCGGTGCAATAGCTGCTCCTGCGGCTCCACACCTGCGGAAATTCCATCCCAGGTGCGGCTCTGACTCAGCCCAGCAACTCCCGCTCCTGCGATCTCTCTTCGCACCTGCGATTCTGCAGGTGCGACCAAACTCCCGCACCTGCGGCTCCGCACCTGCGGCCAAATCCTCGTAGGTCCGAATCACACAAGATGAACACAATCTTCACTTCTTTAAACTTCAATTCTTGATCCGTTAACCACCCGGAATCCACCCGAGACCCCCGGGATCCTGCCCAATCATACCAACCTATCCCAAAATATAATACGGACTTGCTCGAAGCCTCAAATCACATCAAACAACATTGAAACGATGAATCGCTCTCCAATCCAACTCTTTAAGAACTTGAAATTCCAAACTTCCACATTCGATGCCCGAAACCCATCACATCACACCCGATTGACCTCAAAGTTTGCACACAAGTCATATTCTACATTACGGACCTGCTCCAACTTAAGGAATCACATTACGACCTTGATATCAAAACTTCCACTTCCGGTCGGATTTCTCAAAACCTTCAAATTTTCTATCTTTAGCCAAAGGACCCCAAAATGACCTACGGACATCCAAATTCACTTCCAATCGCGCTCCCAATTCCAGAATCACCATATGGAGCTATTCCCGGACTCAGAATCCCAAATGGACATCAACCTCAATGATATGCACTTCTAGCCCAAATTCATGATATCCTTCTAAAATTATATCTTCCACAATATATGCCGAAGTGCTCCCGGGTTATCCAAAACCCGATCCAGACATACGCCCAAGTCTGAAATCTTCATACAAACCTGCTAGAACCTTCAAATCCTGATTCAGAGGTCGCTTACTCAAAATTCTAATCTTAGTTGATTTCTTCAGCTTAAGGTTTCTGAATGAGAATTTTTCTTTCCAAATCAATTCTAAACTTCCTGGAATTCAATTCCGACCACGCCCACGGGTCATAACACCTGAAATGAAGCTGCTCACAACTTCAAACTGCTGAACGACACGCTAGATCTCAAAACAACCGGTCAGGTCGTTACACTCAGTGAAAAGAAGAGTGAAAATTGTAGTTTCATAAAATATAAGCCCCTCGAGCACAATATCACTCATAAATAATCCTCTCGGGCAAGCCTCTCACTCACTCGTGATTCCACTATCAGTAAATCATGCTCACACTAAACACTCATACTCAATAAGTACCATGAATACATACAACTGCTGCGGTGGGCAACCTGATCTAATACACACACACACACACAAACACAACACACACACACACACATATAACATACACTGCGCGTGCAACTCGATCCATATAATAGTCGACTGCGCCCACTGGGGTGTACAGACTCCGGAGGGGATCCTTCAGCCCAAACGGTATATTTGCTGCGGCGTGCATCCCGATCCAATATGTATATTGCTTCAGCCTGTAGCCTGATCCATATATAACATATATTGCTACGGAGTGCAACCCGATCCATACATAATATATATTGCTGCAGCATGCTGTCCGGTCCATAACTATCCTCACATACTCGGCTCTCAGCCTCACTCAGTCATCTTCACAAGCCACTCTCGTGATTCATCTCAACTCACGGGACTCATCCCAAAGTACCTCTCAGAGTTTTAAAACAGTGTGATAACAGTGAAAATAATGACAAGTAGAAAACATAACTGAGTTCACAATTGTTCTATCAGGATAGTATGAGAATAGTGTAAAAATACCTCTGAGTGTCTAAACAGGTTGGCACAAGGCCCCAAACATGGCTCAGAGCCCATAAACAAGTATAAATTTATAAAATAAAGGACGTCGTAAGGTTTCCAATCGAATATGCTACTTAATAGTCGCTGCAGGACGGACCAAGTCACAATCCCTATCGGGTCACGCCCACACGCTCGTCACCTAGCATGTGCGCACCTCATTTACCTAAATAATATAAAAAACCGGGGGTTCATACACTCGGGTTTAGAGTTACAATCATTACTTACCTCAAAACATCCCAAAAGCTACTCCGTGATGCTAATTAGTTCCCAAATGCTCCGAGTCTAGCACAAATCAGATCAGTAACATCAAAATATGATAGGGAGATGAACCCCAATCTAAAACTATCAAAATTAGGTACAATTCACGAGCCTACACATATAAAATGCAGCAAAATCCGACCACTAACGACCCTTAAATTCCTTAATTACAAGTTTCAACTTCCCAATCCCTAAACCCCCAATTTATGCCATTTAATCTACTAATTCCAAGCCTAGTCCGTCACATAATAACATAAAATTGAGTTTATAGTCCAAGAAACTTACCTCCACTGAAGCCCTCGAAATCCTTCTCCAAATTGCTCTCAAAATAACTCAACCTGCATGCAAAAGTGAAGAATAATGCCAAAATTTCGCGGAGGCACATATTTATACTTCCTGCTCAGTTAATCCGTACATGCGGACCCGCACCAGCGGTCGCACGTGCGCACCTGCGAAACGTCACTTAAAGTCCAAATTCCGCACCTGCGACTTTGCAGGTGCGGTCCCCACGTCCGCATCTGCTGTCCCTCACTAAGCTACCCAAATTCCACATCTACGGATTCCCTTCCGCTTCTGCGGGCCCGTACCTGTGACTCCCTATCCGCAGGTGCGGCCACACCAGTAAAATGGCACTAGCAGCAATGTTGATGCAAATTCCTAAGTCCAAACATTCGTTAACCATCCAAAATCAATCCCGAGCCCCTCGGGACCCTAACCAAGCCTACCAACACATCCCATAACCTCATCAAACTTAGTCGAGCCTTTGAAACACTAAAAACAACGCAAAAACACCAAAATCACATCAAATTCAAGCCTATGAACTTTGAAACTTTTAAATTCCTTCAATGATGCCGAAACCAACCAAAACATGTTCGAACGACCTGCAAATTTTCACACGTATCCAAAATGACATTTCGAACCTGC
Source organism: Nicotiana knightiana (assembly GCA_005239525.1). Classification (NCBI taxonomy): domain Eukaryota; kingdom Viridiplantae; phylum Streptophyta; class Magnoliopsida; order Solanales; family Solanaceae; genus Nicotiana; species Nicotiana knightiana. The sequence continues at coordinate 29,882 of ML375080.1, forward strand.
TCCAACTTCCGGAATTCTATTCCGACCCCGATAGCCTATTTTCCCCTGCCGACCGGAAATCGCCAAAAACTAACTTTCGCCAATTCAAGCTAATTCTACACCGGACATCAAAACTTCATTCCGAACAAAATCCTAAGTCCCAAATCACCTAACGAAGCTACCCGAGCCATAAAATTCACGTTCCGAGGACTTTTACCAATAAGTCAACTCCCATTTGACTTTTTCAACTATTTGCCAATTAAGAGACTAAGTGTCTTTGTTCTCACCACGACCACTCCGAACCCGAACCAACCAACCCAACACAACATAATTAGGCTAAGAAACATACGATAAAGCAGAAACGGGGGAAACAAGGCTAATCTCACGGAACGACTGGCCGGGTCGTTACATTCTCCCCCTCTTAAACAAACGTTCCTCCTTTAACGGGTTTAGAAAAATACCTGTAGCCTAAAATAACTGAGGATATATGCGCCGCATCTCCCACTTAGTTTCCCAGGTGGCATTCTCCACCGGCTGTCCTCTCCACTTAACCTTCACTAAAGCTATATCCTTAAACCTCAACTTTCTAACCTGACTACCCAAAATAGACACTAGTTTTACCTCATATGACATATAACCCTCGAGCTGAACCGTGCTGAAGTCCAAATCATGAGACGGGTCACCAACATACTTCTGGAGCATCAAAACATGGAACACCGGATGAATACTCGATAAGTTGGGAGGCAAGGCGAGTCTATAAGCCACCACCCCAATCCTCTGAAGCACCTTAAATGGCCCAATGAACCGGGGACTCAGCTTTCCCCTGTTCCCGAACCTCATAACACCCTTCATGGGTGACACCTTCAGCAGCACCTTCTCCCCAACCATGAAAGACACATCTCGGACCTTCCAGTCCGCATAACTCTTTTGCCTAGACTGCGTCATGCGAAGCCGTTCCTGAATCATCTTCACCTTACCCAACATATCCTTAACCAAGTCTGTGCCCAATAGCCTAGCCTCGCCCACCTCAAACCAACCAACTGGAGATCTGCACCTCCTACCATATAAAGCATTATAGGGAGCCATCTGGATACTCAACTGATAACTATTATTATATGCAAACTCCGTGAGTGGCAGAAACTGGTCCCATGAACCCCCAAAACCAATGACACAGGCACGCAACATATCCTCCAAAATCTGAATAGTATGCTCTGACTGCCCGTCGGTCTGAGTATGAAACGCTGTGCTCAACTTAACCTGAGTGCCTAACTCCCTCGACACGGCCCTTCATAACTGAGATGTGAACTGAGTACCTCTGTTAGAAATGATAGAAACCGGAACCCCATGCAATTGGACAATCTCCCTGATATAAATCTCAGCTAACCGCTCCGAAGAATAAGTAGTACCAACAGGAATGAAGTGCGCGGACTTGGTCAGCTGATCCACAATAACCCATATAGCATCAAACCTCCTCAAAGTCTGTGGAAGCCCAACTACGAAGTCCATGGTGATCCACTCCTATTTCCACTGTGGAATATCTAATCTCTAAGGCAATCCACCCGATCTCTGGTGCTCATACTTGACCTGCTGACAGTTGAGACACCGAGCCACGAACTCAACAATATCCCTCTCCATCCGCCTCTACCAATAATGCTGTATCAGATTCTGATACATCTTTGCGGCACCCGGATGGATGGAATACCGCGAAATATGGGCCTCAACAAGAATCAAATCTCGAAGTCAATCCACATTGGGCATGCAAATCCGGACCTGCATCCTCATGACCCCATCATCACGAATAACCACATCCCTGGCATCACCGCTACGGATCTGTCCTAAAAAATGAGCAAGTGTGATCATCAAAGTGACGTTCTCTAATCTGATCATAAAGAGAAGACCTGGAGTCTACACAAGCCAACACCCGCGGGGACTCTGATAGATCCAATCTGACCAACTGACACGCTAAAGCCTGAACATCAAGTGATAAAGGTCGCTCTACTACTGGAAGGTAGGCTAGACTCCCCAAACTCTACGCTCTGCGACTCAGGGCATCGACCACTACAATGGCCTTCCCCGGATGATATAGAATCGTGAGGTCATAATCCTTGAGAAGCTCCAACCATATCCTCTGACGGAAATTCAGATCCTTTTGCTTAAGCAAATACTGCAAACTACGGTGATTAGTGAAAATCTCACAATGCATTCCATACAAATAATGACGCCAAATATTTGCATGGATAATAGCTGCTAGCTCAAGATCGTGCACTGGATAATTCTTTTCATCCACCTTCAACTGTCTGGACGCGTAGGCAATCACCCTATCGTTCTGCATCAAAACCGCTCCAAAGCCAACTCTCGAGGCATCACAATAAATTGTATATGAACCTGAACCCGTAGGCAAAACCAATACCGGAGCTATAGTCAAAGCTGACTTGAGCTTCCGAAAGCTCTCCTCACACTCCTCAGTCCACCTGAACTGAGCACTCTTCTGGGTCAGTCTGGTGATAGGTGCTGCAATAGATGAAAATCCCTCTACAAAATGGCGATAGTACCCTGCAAAACCAAGGAAACTACGAATCTCGCTAGCTGATGACGGTCTAGGCCAGCTCTGCACCACCTCTATCTTCTTAGGATCAACCTGAATACCCTCACTGAACACCACGTGCCCCAAGAAAGCTACTGAATCAAGCAAAAATTCACACTTCAGAAATTTTGCATACAACCTCTTCTCCCTCAAGGTCTGAAGCACAACTCACAATTGCTGCTCATGATCCTCCCGAGATCGGGAATACACAAAGATATCGTCAATAAACATGATTATGAAAGAATCCAAATAAGGCCGGAATACACTATTCATAAAGTGCATAAAGGCTGCTGGGGCATTGGTCAGCCTGAATGACATAACAAGAAACTCATAATGACCATATCTAGTCTTGAAAGCAGTCTTCGGGATATCTGGCCCCCGAATCTTCAACTTATGATAGCCGGACACAATTAAATCTTGGAAAATACCCTAGCACCCTGCAACTGATCAAACAAGTCATCAACAAGGCAAGGGATATCGGTTATTCACCGTAACCCTGTTCAGCTGCCGATAATCAATACACATACGCATAGAACCATCCTTCTTCTTCACAAACAACACCGGTGCACCCCAAGGTGACACAATAGGACGAATGAACCCCTTATCTAGGAGTTCTTGAAGCTGCTCCTTTAATTCCTTCAGCTCCCTGATGCCATCCGATAAAGTGGAATAGAAATAGGTTGAGTACCTGGCACCAGGTCAATACCAAAATCAATATCCCTGTTAGGTGGCATGTCTGGCAGGTCTACAGGAAACACGTCCAGGAAGTCACGGACCACAGGAACTGAATCAATAGAGGGAGTCTCACCACTGACATCCCTCATAAAATCCAAATACGACAAACACCCTTTCTCAACCATGCACTGGGCCTTCAGGTAGGAAATCACCCTGCTAGGTACATACTCAGAAGAACCTCTCCACTCAACCCTCGGACGTCCTGTCATAGCTAAGGTCACGGTCTTAGCGTGACAATCAAGAACAGCATGACACGGAGATAACCAATCCATGTCCAATATCACATCAAAATCGACCATGCTGAGTAATAGTAGGTCCACTCGAGTCTCCAGATCCCCCAATAGATACCACACACAATCGATACACATGGTCCACAAAAATAGTGTCTCCCACTAAAGTCGACACACGAACAGACGTGACTAAAGACTCATGGGGTATACCCAGGAAATTGGCAAAATATGACAAAACATAAGAATATGTAGAACCATGGTCAAATAAAGCCAAAGCATCTCGGCGAAAAACTGAGACAATACCTGCGATCACTCCATCGGACGCCATAGCATCTGGCCTGGCTAGAAATGCATACATACGGGCCTGACCTCCACCTGTTCGACCTCCCCCTCTAGGGCGGCCATCAGCTAACTGACTACCACCCCTGGCTGCCTGGGTGGGTGGTGAAGTAACTGGCTGGCTCCTTAGTTGAGATGGACCTCCAAGAAGATGAGGACACTGTCTCCTCATATGCCCTAACTCTCCACACTCATAACGACTCCCTCGAGCTGGAGACGGGGACTGAAAGGAAACCCTGGCACCAGAATGGCCACTAGGAGAACCATGCATAGAGGAACCCTGAACTGATGGTGCTCGAGCTGCACTCTGGGCTGGAAGGGCACCGAATGAAGAACGACTTGGCAAAGAACTCCAGGGACCTTCCCCCGAAGATGCACCGCTACAGGCTGGGCGGACTAACTGAGGAGGCCTGAATGAACGACCTCTACCATGCAGAATCTGCCCCATGGAAGGAGCACCACTAGAACCACTTGATCCACGAGGCCTCTTGGCCTCCCTCTTCTCCCGCTCCTAGTGACGAACTGACTCAATATATCAAGAAATATCAACAACCTACTCGAAGGTAGCCCCTGATACCCTCTCCCGAGTCATAAAAAAGCAGAGCTGATAAGTGAGGCCATCCACGAACCTCCTAATCCTCTCTCTATCAGTAGGGACCAACTCGGTGGCATGACGAGCCACCTCTGAAAAACACATCTCATATTGCGTCACTGATAGCTCCCCCTGACGCAGCAGCTCAAACTGCCTGCGCTGCTCCTCCTTGTGAGACTGGGGTACATACTTCTCCAAGAAGATAGTGGAGAACTGCTTCCAGGTGAGGGGTGCTGAACCAATAGGGCTATGCATCTCAAAAGACTCCCAGCAAGTGAAAGCAGCACCAGAAAACTGAAAAGTAGCAAATGAGACCCCACTGGTCTCCAGAATCCCAGTAGTACGCAGCATTCTCTGATACTTATAAAAAAAAACCCTGGGCATCCTCGCCCTCAGCACCATTGAATGTCGGATGCTGAAGTCTACTAAACCCCTCCAGCCTACACTGCTCATCATCTGGCATAGGTGGAACCACGATGTCCTGAACTGGAGCAACCGGCTGGGCTGGAATTGCCCCCGGTGTCTGAAGGCCTTGAGAAACCTGCTAAGGTGTCCGGGCAGCTAGAGTCTGATTGCCTCCCCTGGCTTGAGAAGTAGCGGCAGTAGAAGATGCAGAAACTGCCTGAGCAAGGGTGGTACATACTGTCAAGATCTTGGCCAAGGTCTCCTGAAAACCCGGAATAACAATAGGCACATTCGGTGCCGGAGCCTGTCCCGCTGTAGTATCTGCGGCGGGAATCTGATCCTGAATAGTAGGGGGATCAACTGATATTGCGCTGGCTGCTGCACGGGCTGACCCCTTACCTCTACCATGGCCTCGACCTCTCGCTGGTCTAGCTGGTGGCTGATCACCCTGATCGTAGCGAGTCCTAACCATCTGTGACTGAATGAAACAACAGAAGTTTAGATTTCCAGAATCAACAAAATGGCACGACATAATTCAAGAAAAAATGATATTGTTCCAAAGGGTTCTGTAGCCTCTCGAAGATAAGTATAGACGTCTCCATACCGATCCGCAAGACTCTACTAAAACTGCTCATGACCGTTGAGTCCTATGTAACCTAGGCTCTGATACCAACTTGTCACGACCTCAAATCCTAAGCGGCTGTGATGGCGCCTATCATGGAACTAGGCTAGCCAACCATTACATACTATCATAATTTCCAAAATTAATAGATTATAACAGCAAAATAAGATAAAAAATTTATACACTATCCCAAAACCTGGAGCCAACTGTCATGAGCATCTAGGACTATAAATACAATGTACAATAAGGTGACTTGCTACTACAAAAGTCTGAAGTACTAAAGACAAGAAAACTATAAAACTGAGGAAAGGAAATGAGTGAGCTGGGAAGCTACCTCGATCCTTGAACAAACTCCAAGAACGTCCAAAAATCAACTAGTGAGATGGTACGGTACCTGGATCTGCACACAGAGGTGCAGGGGATAACGTGAGTACGCCGACTCAGTAAGTAATCAAAGTAACTAAAAACTTGGGTGTAATGACGAGCATTTATAAATCATGTGAATCAATATACTAAGTAACAGTGGAAATAAATAAATCAAGTCAGGAATCTACATTCCAAATATTTCATAAAACTCCAGTTTCCATTTAAAAATCTCGTATAAAAACAACTGTCCAACATTATACTCAGAGGCTCAGTGAAAAGAGGAGTGAAAACAGTAGTTTCATAAAATATAAGCCCCTCGGGCACAATATCACTCACAAATAAAGCCTCTTGGGCAAGTGTCTCTCTCACTCACTCGTGATTCCACTATCAGTATCTCATGCTCACACTAAACACTCGTACTCAACAAGTACCATGAATACACACAACTGTTGCGGCGGGTAGCCCGATCCAATACACACACACCCACCCCTACCCCCCACATATATATATATATATATATATATATATTGTTGCGATGTGCAGCCCGATCTATATAACATACGATGCGGCGTACAACTCGATTCATAGAATAGTCGACTGCACCCACTGGCGGTGTACAGACTCCGGAGGGGCTCCTTCAGCCCAAACGCTATATTTGCTGCAGCGTGCAACCCGATCCAATATGTATATTATTGCGGCGTGCAACCCGATCCATATATAACATATATTGCTGCACTCGTGCATCCCGATCCATACACAATATATATTGCTGCGGCGTGCAGCCCCGTCCATAACTATCCTCACATACTTGGATCTCGACCTAACTCAGTAATCCTCACAAGGCACTCGGGTTGATCTCAACTCACGAGACTCAACCAAAAATATCTCTCAGAGTTTTGAAACAGTGTGATAACAGTGAAAATAACGACAAGTCGAAAACATGATTGAGTTCACAATTATTTTATCAAGATAGTGTGAGAATAGTGTAAAAGTGCCTCTGAGGGTCTAAACAGGTCGGCACAAGGCCCCAAACATGGCTCACAACCTATAAACAAGTATAAATTTCTAAAATATAGGATGTCGTAAGGTTTCAAATCGAATACGCGACTTAATAGTCGCTACGGGATGGACCAAGTCACAATCCCTATCGGTGCACGCCCACACGCTCATCACGTAGCATGTGCTTCACCTCATTTACCAAAAAATATAAAATACCGGGGTTTCATACCCTCAGATTTAGAGTAACAATCGTTACTTACCTCAAAACAGCCCAAAAGCTACTCCACGATGCTCTTTCCCTTTGAATTGGCTCCCAAATTCTCCGAGTCTATCACAAATCAGATGAGTAACATCAAAATATGCTAGGGAGATGAACCCTAATCGAAAACTATCAAAATAAGGCTCAATTCCCGAAATTGGCCAAACCCGAGCCCCGGGCCCACGTCTCGAAATTCGATAAAAATTGCATCACAAGAATCCTCATCGTTTCCCGAGTCTACACATATAAAATGCAGAAAACTCCGATCACAAACGACCCCTAAATTCCTTAATTACAAGTTTCAATTTCCCAAGCCCTAAACCCCCAATTTATGCCATTTAATATACTAATTCCAAGCCTAATCCGTCACATAATAACATAGAATCGAGTTTATAGTCCGGGAAACTTACCTCCACTGAAGACCCTCGAAATCCTCCTCCAAATTGCTCTCAAAATGACTCAACCCGCATGCAAAAGTGAAGAATAATGCCAAAATTTTGCGGAGGCACATATTAGTACTTCTTGGCCAGTTAATCTTCACCTGCAGTCCCAGATGCGCACCCCCATACCCGCACCCGCGGTCCCAGGTGCACACCTGCGAAACGTCACATTCCGCACCTGCGATTCCGCAGGTAAGGTCCCCACGTATGCATCTGCGGTCCCTCACCGAGCTGCCTAAATTCTGCATCTGTGGATTCCCTTCCACTTCTGCAGGCCCGCACCTTCAACTCCCCTTCCGCAGGTGCGGCCACACAAGTAGAATGGTACCATCAGCAACTTTGATGCAAATTCGTAAGTCCAAACCTCCGTTAACCATCCGAAATTAATATAGAGCCGCTCGGGACTCCAACCAAGCATACCAACAAAATCCATAACCTCATTAAAACTTAGTCGAGCCTTCGAAACACCAAAAACAACGCAAAAACACCAAAATCACATCAAAATCAAGCCTATGAACTTTGAAACTTCTAAATTCCTCCAATGATGCCGAAACCAACCAAAACACGTCCGAATGACCTGCAAATTTGCACATATATCCAAAATGACATTTCGAACCTTCTCTAACTTAAGTAATTCCATTCCGACCCCGATAGCCTATTTTCCCATGCCGACCGGAAATCGCCAAAAACTAACTTCCGCCAATTCAAGCCTAATTCTACACCGAATATCAAACTTCATTCCGAACACACTCCTAAGTCCCAAATCACCTAATGAAGCTACCCGAGCTTTCCGAACTCGAACCAATCGACCCAACACAACATAATTATGCTAAGAAACATACGATAAAGCAGAAACGGGGGAAACAGGGCTAATCTCACGGAACGACCAGCCGGGTCGTTATATTTTTATAGCTTTTAAAGTAATTTTCTTGCATTTAAATTAATTGAATACTTATTAATTAATACTTCAAATTTTTTTGTGATGACTTAGTCACCTAAAATTATTATTTGCACCTATAATACATGTTTCAGATATTTTTTTTAACCTCATTTTATTAGTATTTTTAATGCAATTTGCATAATTTTGCAGTAATAGCCCATACTCATACATAAATGCTCTTTATTTATATTATTTGTGTCAAAATAATATTTTTATAGTACCAAGTTATTATTTTTAATTATTTTAATGCACAAATAATATTTTTATTTATTTATTAGGCATCTTCTATAAATTATTTTTGACAAATTTTGTGTAATTTTTAGACCAAAATTGACCCAGTATTCTTATCCCAATACTCCCGAGCCCCAAGCCAAATGACCCTTTAATAGACCCAGCCAGTACCCATTTTTATGACCCGCCCCGTTCATTTTAAATTTTAACCATTGATCTCTCAAGATCAACGATCCTCGTTCACTCTCCCTCCTAATTAACCAAACCCGCCCCAAAACCTATTATTTTCTCTAAGACGTTGCCCCAAAATCCTCTCTTCTACGTCTTAATCATGGATTCTTTCCACGATTTTCTTGCCTTTTATGTGTTATCTCAGTAGTACCTGCAAGACTATGGTATCACTTAGTACTTTCCTAAACATGGCAAGTACCATCTCTCAGATTCGGGCTATTCAACTTCAATCTCTAGGATCTGGACCATATCTCATCCATATACATGGAAAAATCGTTAATTTCTCATACCAGTGGACGAATTCTCAAATGTTGAACCCAAATTAGGGTTTGATTTTCGATTTCATTCCTTTACTAGTTGCTTTATGATTGCATGTATGTTTTTCCTTCTTTGTTCATATTTGATTGATTTCTTTCTTTGTTTACTTACCCGATTTAACGATTATATAAACCCCTCCCCATTCCCCTTTGAGACACACCTTCAATCGCTAAATTCACTAAAAATTGAAGATATTACTTTATTGTTCTCTCATTCTCTTGTTCTATACCTTGGTGCGAGCACTGCCTGGGGTTCTGTAGAAGTCCTCGGGATCTTTGATGCACTAAGATTCTGGATTCTTGCTCTTTTTTGATTTTTAGAATAATGTGGAATTTGTTCTTTCCTGTTGTCCGTTTAAATGGTAAGTCACTTAGATTTTGCAATTTCGTTATTATGTGTTTATGATTTGCGTATTCTTACCACTAAAATTCATGGCTTAATGTGTTTCTAGGCTACTTCTGTGTGCAACCTTGTTAGTTTTGCACTTGTTTTGAGCCTCTTTAGCATTTAATTTTACCTAAAGTTACTGTTTATGAGATATGTTATTTGAATATTCTTCATCCGAATGATTTAGACCCCTCTTAAGTTCATATTAGCCTAATGTGTTGATATTTGAATGTTTACATTTGCTATTTGACATGAGCTTGCTTTCCCACTCTGTTCTGAATCTCTGTAAGGGCCGACTTTCATATGTAATGTGTTCTAATCTATGTTAAGAGCTTCACTATCGGCTATGACTTGCTATCCTGTTAATGTGTTCCTCAGCATGTCATTGGTTTGCATGATTCTGTAGCCTTCGTAATTATTTGGGACCCTGGGAACATATATCTCAATTTATGTTTCCCTACCATGTTTAATATTTTTTTGCTTTATAATGTAGATTAACATGTCTGTATTTTGATATTGTGATGGACACTTAGCATAGTTTGGACCCGTGAGCTTTAAACCTTATAAGTTAGTTCTCTACTAAGACTTGTTTGATATTATGCATCTTTATTTACTAATCTTGTAATCTCAGGATACTTGTTTCTCCCCTAACTCTTTTAATGTGTTTCTGCCAATGTGCTATTTCTTTCTAAGTGTTTGGACCTATAATAGCAATATGCCTTTAAGTCTTTGACCTTCTTAACTAGCATATTCTGTGTTTAGACAACTTTCCTATTTTAAAATACAAGTATATCTCTTCAAATTCTGTCCCTTAATCATTGTTCTCACTCTCTTTTGTTACCTACATTATTCTGAATCTATCACTCTTGGCCAACTGAAAACCAAGGCCACTAAGACTCTATCTTTAGACTTCCCTATTGTGAGCACTGCTCGGGGTCCATTCGAGAGACTTGTGTACTCTGACACACTAGGACTTGAGGTTCTTTCGCCACTCTCCTTACTACTGAGACTTTATTTATCTCTAACACTCAGTTCTATCCTCATTCTATCTACTGAATATGCAAACTAGTTTGCTTAACTGATTCAACGTCTGGATCATATGGTGAATCTAAGGAGTTTGGTTTGGTTTGAGTTCCTCTATGGTTTCTGGTATTTGCTGATGAAATATAGTCCTCTATTGGAATCTGGGTATGCTATGTGTGAAGAATGAGTTGTAGAAGGCCCAGGTAATGCTGGGTATTTCTTTTTTGGTCTGTTATGGTCCTACTGTTATTGCATGTATAATATTTTGTGATTACATTCATTATTAAGTCTGTAATAATTTTGTAATAAACAATTCGGGTGTTAGTGAAATTCGGGAAACTGGCATTGATACCCAATTTTTCCCTCACATTTTTAAACATATATATATATACTTTCAAAATAGTACATATGCATCATCATTTAATTTATAAACACATACAAGCATTTTTCATAATTTTTTATAATTTAAAAGGTTTTAAATCAATTTATTCCTACATTTTACTATATAAATATTCATTAATTACATCACAAATTATTTTATGAATGATTTTATCATCTAACTTCATCACTTATATCCATACTAGGTTTTAAATATTTTGGGGAATTTATTATAATTACATTTGCATTGTAAAGGGTAAACTTGCATATTTTACAATAATAGCCCGTATATACTTATAATTACTTTACTTACACAGAAAATAAACTTTTATATTCTTATGGTGTTAAATAATTGTCATTAATTATTTTATGTACAAATAATATTTTTACTATTTTATTTATCATTTTTACGAATTATTTATTAATTAAAGTGGGTATTTAACTAATAGCTTATTTTTCTAAACTTATTTCATACCAACCCCAACCCAATACCTATAAACCTAGCACAGAAACCTAACCCAACATCCCCATCACAAACCAATAACCCCTTTAACCCAAAAAACCTGATCGGTACCCATTTATCCAACCCGCCCCATTCACCTTTAATCCCAGCCGTTGATCTCTTAAGATGAACGGCTCCGGTTCACCCCATCTTTTTAATTATCTAAACCCGCCCAAACCCAAGCCATTTTCACCTACCTGCCGCCCCTAAATTCTCTCTACTCCCCCCCCCCCCCCCCCCCTGAAGAACCCTAACACTAGCCATCACACCCCAAATCCCCTCTCTTAATCCCTCTTCTAATGGGATTCCCTTCCTATTTACTTACCATATCTCTATATTTTTTCTACTGGTTGATTCTCTATGGTATTAATTAGTACTTGCCTAAATATGGCAAGTACTACTACTCCGATTCTGTCCGATTGACTCCCATTTCTTGAATCTGGACGATATTCCGTCTATACACGTTTATTTTACCATGTGAGTCCGAATTTGTTTATATTTTTGATGATTCTGATTTACCCTAAAACTAGGGTTTACATATTTTCTTCAAATCGAACAAAAATTGGTTTGAATCTTTGAGTTTAGGTGTTTTCTTATCTATGTTCGTCCTATTATGTGTGAGTTTGACTTTCCTTGTTCAGATTCTGGCGATTTCTTTTTTACTTTCATTAAGAATTAGAATTTTCAAATCTTTTTTTCTTAATCATTTTGACTCACTGATTTTGGTGCTATCTGTGTCTCTATTCATCTTTCTGTGTTAATATTCTGTCAATATTTTGTTCTCTTAAAATTAGGGTTTGCTTATTTCTATTTCCATAAATCCGATTTTATTTGATTCTGCATGATGATACTTCCTTATTTGTGTTTGCTTTACACTTTTCCTAATTTATTTGCTCGATCTCTGTCACTATATAAACCCATCCCCTTTTCCCTTTAGGACAGACCTAGAATCACTATAATCTCACTAAAAACTTAAGGCTTTTGCTCTGTGGTAGTTTTGCCATCTTGTTCTATCTCTGGTTCTTGGCTGACTGAAAGCCAAGGCCAGAAATTCTGGGGTTCTCACCATTGTGGTATTATTCTCTCTTTTCTTGCTTAACTGGTGAGTTTCTGTACCTTTTCCATTTCATTCTTATGTATATGTGACTTTTCTATGTGGTCCAGTGTGCTTAGGTTTATTTTTTAAGCATGATTTTGTCAACTTATGTTTGTCTGAGTCTCTTTAATAATTTAATACTGCTAGTTCCGACGTTGTTCATGCTTGGTTTGAATAATATGAATCCTCTTAAGTGTTAGCTTAATACCTTCTAAATTGCGTCCTGTATACAGCTTTGTTAGTTCTGCACTTGCCTTGAATCTTTTTTAAAAGTAATCTATTATGTTAACACTAGAATACGTATAGGTGATATTGACAAGTTCACCTATTCTGAATCTTTGCAATGTTTACCTTGATGTGTTCGAATCGGTGCTAAGGCCTTTTTTGTCACTTATGTGCCCTGATAATGTGTTTTTTAGCATGTCTCTAGTTCATTTGATTCCATACTCTTTCGAGTGATTTCTTGACCCTAGGGTATGTATCATATTTATATTTTCCTACAATGTCTAAATGTTGTTTTATGTAAAACATGGCTTTTCCTTAATACTGGCATGTACACTTAGCCTAATTAGACCTTTCAGGATTTAACTTGTTAAGTATTATACACTTGATTCTTACAAATCTTTGTAAATCCTGCCAACTTGTTTTCCTAACTCTTTCAATGTAATTCTGCCTATGTATTTAAGCCTTGCTGTCCCTTTTGATCAACTATTCTGTGTTTTGAACTCTGCTATATTTGCATCCTAAAATCAATTATGTCTTTTCAAATTCTGTCCCTTAGCCATTGCCTACTCTTTTATGTGTTATCTATGCTATCCTGAATCCCCATCCTTAGCCAGCGGAAGATCAAGGCCATTTAGGTTTTGCCCTTGACCTCCCCAGTGTGAGCACTGCTGGGGGTCCATGTGGGACCCTTGGGAACTCTGACACACTAGAGAGTTGGTTTCTGTGTGCATATCTTTGGAATATGGGTGAATCATTCATCACTGGTTATTGTGCATCAATGAACATGAGCTTTGGAGCTATTATGGGTTGAAGGCATCGCCTGTCCAGGTGTATTTGGGCCTGTTGTAGGCTCTCTATAGTTTTACTTATCTTTGTAATTCATTCATTAACTATGATTTGTAATAATTTTGTAATAACAATTCTGGGGTATTTAGTAAAAATGGGAAAGGGTCCTTGCTTTACATTCATGATAAGTTGGGTAGATATCCTGCCTATAGGTTTTGTACTGTACTATCAAAGTTGTATGTTAGAAATCCTGCTTATAGGATTAATGTTGTGATATGTTAGAAATCATGTTTTTAGGTGTATTAATTTATCCAGTAATTATGTGTTAGCAACCATGCCCGTAAGGTCAATACTTCACTTAGTTATGTTCTGGTCCAATGTGTGCAAATTCTTGCTTGGACCCTCGAATACCAACAAGCATTGGAAGAATTAAAGCGGTACCTCTCGAGCCCGCCACTGCTTCATACTCCAAAAGTGGACGAGAATTAGCAGTATCAGAAATCGCAGTAAGTGGGGTCCTGGTTCGAGAAGAGCAAGGTACACGATTTCCCATTTACTATGTTTGTCGAACTTTAGGTGAAGTCGAGACTCAGTAATCACACTTAGAAAAACTCGCACTCGCCCTAATAAGTGCCTCTAGGAAATTAAAACACTATTTTCAATGTCACCAATATGTGTGGTGACCACTAATCCTCCTAACAATTTTTTGTATAAGCCCGGACACTCGGGCCGATTGGCCAAATGAGCCGTCGAAATCAGCGGGTATGATTTCGAGTATCAACCCTGAACGGCCATCAAGTCCCAAATCTTAGCAGACTTTGTGACCGACTTTACGCCAGCCCTCGTACCTGAGGTCGAAAAGGAAATTTTATTAAAAATGGGTACATCATCTGTCACGACCCGATTTTCCCTCCGTTGGGTTTCGTGACAGCACCTAGTCTTACGGACTAGGTAAAACTATTATTAACAAACATCAATTATAATATAAGAATAGTTTAAGTGATTTTTGAATTAAATCTCATCACTTTACACTTCTTCCTTAAACCCGATAAGTTCAAGTCATAAGCTTTAGAGAAACTACACTAAAACTCCTAAAAATACCAATGTTCAGAAATACGTACAACAGTGCAACAAAAACATAAGATGGTGACTCCGAAACCGCGAACACTGAAGTGGTTTTACCTTGAGTCTCAACAACAGCAAACACGCTACTAACAATCAATCGATTGGCTATGCAAATCCTGGAATCTACACAAAAATCGCAGAAGAGTAGTATGAGCACACCACAGCGGTGCCCAGTAAGTATCAAGACTAACCCCGGTGAAGTAGTGACGAGGACTAGTCAAGACATCCACTGGTTTGATAAACTAAACAGACATAAGTATAGGAATGACATGACATGACATCTGTCTAATAACTACACGATATAATTAACAACATAACAAGTACAAAGCGGAAGGAAGTACAACAAATAACAATGGAACATCGTAATATTACACAAAATAAAGGACGAATGTACGAATCAAAAACGGAAACCACAACACAATACAAAAAAATCAATAGTAACTCGGCACTGCAATAATTTCCCCCTCAATCCTTAGTCAACAACTCCTACAATTTAGCCAATTCTTCGAAGGTAACCCTTCACCCACAAATTTATATTGAAAACTTTAAAGTATAATCATTTTAAATAGAAAACTTCTTTTGGAAGGTACTTCCTATGATCTGCATGTATATACATATATACTGTGCAGGAGAAAAATCTTTAAACGTAATCCATTCAAACAAAAGCTTTTAAAAATATACTTTTCCAGTAGTGGTCTTTCGAACTTAGTTTCCAATGGAACAAGTGCACGACATCACCCTTCGTGCTTTTACTCTCGTCCTCCCCATAGAAATCGACAGATATGTCACGTAAATTAAGAGAATTAAGCATGTAAACGACATGGACAATGCAACAACAATTGAGATAAAGGTTAAGTACAGGACAATAATAACAAGTTACACCGGATATGTAAGTAGAACAATAACAGCTCAAAGTAAGGGCACACATATACACAGGGAAACATATATCACATCATAATGTATGTCCCTCGTCCTCACCCGCACAGAAACACCCTTCGTGCCATGAAATAACAAAAGTATGGCACGACATCACCCTTTGTCATTAGCACTCACCCACAATATGACGCACGACATCACCCTTCGTTCTTTTACTCTCAATAATATGGCACGACATCACCCTTCGTGCTTTTAATTGCAATAATATGGCACGTCATTAACCTTCGTGCTCTACACTCTTTCCTCGCATGATAATGAATATAAACAATGGCACGGCATCACCCTTCGTGCTTTGCACTCTTTCCTCACATGAAAATGAAT
Organism: Nicotiana knightiana; assembly: GCA_005239525.1. NCBI lineage: Eukaryota > Viridiplantae > Streptophyta > Magnoliopsida > Solanales > Solanaceae > Nicotiana > Nicotiana knightiana. The sequence goes on from ML375080.1 coordinate 45,931, forward strand.
ATAAACAATGGCACAACATCACCCTTCGTGATTTACACTCTTTCCTCACATGATAATGAATATAAACAATGGCACGACATCACCCTTCGTGCTTTACACTCTTTCCTCACATGATAATGAATATAAACAATGGTACAACATTACCCTTTGTGCTTTACACTCTTTCCTCACATGATAATGAATATAAACAATGTCACAACATCACCCTTCGTGCTTTACACTCTTTCCTCACATGATAATGTAAATGAAATGGCACGATATCACCCTTCGTGCTTTACACTCTTTCTCACCCAAACATACGAAGTGATAGCATTCAGACAAGGGAATCAACAACATAAACAATAATAGAAACCATACTATCCCGGCAAGGGAGTCAACAATGGAAACAATATCATCAACAACATGAACAATAATAGAAACCATACTGTCCCGACAAGGGAGTCAACATTGGAAACAATATCATCCCGGCAAGGGAAACAACTATAACCAATCTTGCTTAATTAATTAGCTTCACAAAATAAATCCCAACATGAATCAATGCTCCGCAATAGGAAATGCCAAGAAAATACCATCAACATGTATAATCATCAACTTAGGCCTAAGTAGTGCTTAATGAAAGATCATATCAATCACAATATACGAGCAACGGGCATGCTTGATGATCACACTCAACTATGTCTTGTAGAAGACTAAGCGGGCGTTGCAAATATAATCCTGGGGTATTATGCCCAGAGTCGATCCCTCAGGGAATTGACGTATCAAGCAGGCTGTTTAAATTAGTAATCAGCTGTCACCTGATGTTGTTTAAGTTACTAATACTAAATATTAAAAG